>JAOSBO010066657.1:0-24753 GCA_027563915.1 Erythroxylum rotundifolium | reverse complement strand
TTTGCCTACCGAAGGTGCCAAGCAATCATGCCAATGGACTGTTTTGCCCACCAAAGGTGCACCAACTTGTTGATTTTTCTGCCAAAGGTGCCTTGCGAACTTGCCAAAGGGTTGTTTTGCTCCCCGAAGTCGCTCCAATGTGCTATTTTCCCCACTGAAGGTGGACAAAGGCGGTATTTTTCCCACCCAAGGGGCCTAAGTAACATGCCAAAGGGTTGTTTTGCCCACCGAAGGTGCTGCATCGTATTGTTTTTCCCGAAGAAGGTGTCTAACGATCGTGCCGATGGGTAGTTTTACCCATTGAAGGTGCACCAACATGTTGTTTTGCCCACCAAAGGTGCCTAATGGGCTATTTCTCCCACCAAAGGGCCTAGCGACCACACTTATGCACTGTTTTGCCTACTAAAGGTGCACCAAGGTGTTGTTTTTCTTGTAAAATATGCACCAAGGTGTTGTTTTTCTTATAAAATATGCTTAGAAACCGTGCCAATGGGTTTTTTTCCCCACCAAAGGTGCATCAATGTGCTCTTTTTCCCGCTAAAGGTGCCTAGCGACCATGCCAACAGGCTGTTTTGACCACCGAAGGTGTAACAACTTGTTGTTTCTCCCACCGAAGGTGTCTAGCAAACGTGTTACTGATCTGTTTTGCCCATCGAAGGAGCTCAAATGAGTTGTTTTTCCACCAAAGGTGGCTAGCGACCGTGTTGATGGGATGTTTTGCCCACCGAAGGTATACCAAGATGTTCTTTTTCCATTAAAGGTGCTTAGTGACAGTGCCAACGGGCTGTTTTGCCCATCAAAGGTGCACCAGGGTACATTTTTTCCCACCAAAGGAGCCCACCGGGCTGTTTTTGCTGCCAAAGTTGCACCAAGGTGCTGTTTCTCCCACCGAAGGTGCCTAAAGACTGTGCTGATGGGCTATTTTGCCCTCTGAAGGTGCACCAACATGGTTTTTTGTCCATCTTAGGTGCACCAAGGTGCTGCTTTCCCACTGAAGGTGCCTAGCCACAGTGTCAACAGGCTGTTTTGCCTACTAAGGATGCACCAAGGTGTTGTTTTTCCCACAAAAGGTGCCTAATGGTCATTTTTCCCATCAAAGGTGCCTAGCTATCGTGCCAACGAGTTGTTTTGCCTATCGAAGGTGCACCAAGGTGTTGTTTTCCCCACCGAAGGTGGCTACCAACGGTGCCGACGGGATGTTTTGCCTACCAAAGGTGCACCAAGATGCAACTTTTCCCACAAAAGGTACCTAGCCACAATGGTGCCAGGCCATTTTTCCCACTAAAGGTGGCTAACAACTATGGCCACGAGCTGTTTTACCCACCGAAGGGACGTAGACGTGTTGTTTCTTCTATCGAAGGTGCCTAGCGACTGCGCCAATAGGCTATTTTTCCCACAGAAGGTGCACTAAGGTGCTACTTTTCCCAATGAACGTGCCTAGCAACCGTGCCAATGGGCTGTTTTGCCTATCGAAGGTGCACCAAGGGGCTGTTTTTCCAACTGAAGGTGCCAAACAAACTTGTCAATGGGATGTTTTGCCCACCGAATGTGCTCCATTGTGCTATTTTTCCCATCGAAGGTGCCTAGTGAATGTGCCAACGGGCTGTTTTTCCCTTCGAAGGTGCCTAGTGACCGTGTCGATGGGCTGTTTTGAACACCGAAAATGCACCAACGTGCCTTTTCTCCCACCAAAGGTGCCTAGCTATTTTTCCTGGAGAATGTGCACCAAGGTGTTGTTTTTCATACCAAAGATGCCCAGCGACCATGCCAATGGGCTATTTTAACCACCAAAGGTGCACCAAGGTGTTATTTTTCCCACCGAAGGTGCCTAGCGACTGTGCCAGCGGGCTGTTTTCACCACCAAAGGGGCACCAACGTGATATTTTTCCCACCGAAGTTGCCCAGCAAATGTGCCAATAGGCTGTTTAGTCAACTGAAGGTGCTCCAACTTGCTTTTTCTCCCACCGAAGGTGCCTAGCAATCGTGACCCACCGATGGTGCACCAAAATATTGTTTTACCCACCGAAGGTATCTAGTGAATGTGCCAATGTGCTATTTTGCCCATTGAAGGTGCTCCATCGTGTTGTTTTTCCCAGCAAAGATGCTTCGCGACCGTGCTGATTGGCAGTTTTACCCAGTGAAGGTGCACCAACATGTTGTGTTGCCCACTAAATGTGCCTAATGGTCCGTGTTTCCCACCGAAGATGCGTAGCGATCACATCAACGGACTGTTTTCCCTACCGAAGGTGCACCAACATGCTGCTTTTCCCACAGAAGGTGCATCAATAGGTTGTTTTGCCCACTGAAGGTGCACCAACATCCTATTTTTCCCACTGAAGGTGCCTAGCAAACGTTCCAATGGGTTGTTTTCCCTACCGTAGGTGCTCCATCGTGCTGTTTTCCAACCTAAAGTGCCCAGCTATCTGTTTTACCACTGAAAGTGCCTAGTGATTATACCGATGGGTTGTTTTGCCCACCGAAGGTGCACCAACCTACTGTTTTTCCCACCGAAGGTGCCTAGCGATCTAGCCAACGAGTTATGTTGCCCACTGAAGGTGCACCACGGTGTTGTTTTTCCTACCCAAGTTGCCCAAATATCGTGCCGACGTGCTGTTTTGCCTACCCAAGTTGCACCAAGTGTCTTTTTCCCACCGTAGGTGCCTATCGACCATGCCAACGGGTTGTTTTGCCCATCGAAGGTGCGCCAACGAGTTGTTTTCCCACCGAAGGTGGCTAGTGACCGTGCCAACTGGCTATTTTGCCTACCTATGGTACAATAAGGTACTATTTCTCCCACCCAAGGTGCCTAGCGACAGTGTCAACGGGCCATTTTGCCCACTAAAGGTGCACCAAGGTGCTGTTTTTCCCACCAAAGTTGCTTAGCGACCGTGTCAACAGGCTGTTTTGCCTAACAAAGGTGCTCCAATGTGTTGTTTTGCCCTCCAAAGGTGCCTAGCGACTGGGTCGACGAGCTGTTTTTCCCAACAAAGGTGCACCAATCTGCTACTTTTCCCACTAAAGGTGCCTAGCAGCCGTTCCAACGGGCTATTTTGCCCACCGAACAAGCACCACGGTGCTGTTTTTCCCACCAAAGGTGCCTAGCGACCGTGCCAACGGGCTGTTTTGCCTACCCAAAGTGCACCAATGAACCCTTTTTACCACCAAAGATGCCTACCGACCGTGCTGATAGGCTGTTTTGCCCACCCAAGGTGCACCAACGGGTTGATTTTCCCACCAAAGGTGTTTGGTAACCGTGCCAACGGGCTGTTTTGCCCATCGAAGCTGTACCAATGTGTTTTTTGCCCCACCAAAGGTGCCCAATTGGTAGTTTTCCCACCAAACGTACCTAACAACTGTGTCAAGGGGTTGTTTTGCCCACCAAATGTGCATCAAGGTGTTGTTTTTCCCACAGAAGGTGCCTACAGACCGTGCCAACAAGGTGTTTTTCCTATCGTAGGTGCACCAAGGTACTGTTTTTCCCATAGAAGGTGCATCAACATGTTGTTTTTCCCGCTGAAGGTTCCCAACGGGCTGTTTTTTCCCACCAAGGGCGCCTAGCAACTTTGGCCATGGGCTATTTTACCTACAAAAGGTGCACAAATATGTTGTTTTCCCCACTGAAGGTGCCTAGCGACTGTGCCAATTGGCTATTTTGCCCACCGAAGGTGCACCTACGTGGTGTTTTCCCCATTGAAAGCTCCTAGCAACCATGCCAACGGTCTGTTTTGCACACCAAAGGCGCTCCAACATATTGTTTCACCCATCGAAGGTGCTTAGCAACCATGCCAATGGGTTGTTTTTCCAACCAAAGGTGAACCAACGTGCTATTTTTCCCGCTGAAGGTTCACCAAGGTGTTGTTTTTCCCTCCAAAAGGTGCCTAGCGATCGTTCTGACAAACTGTTTTACCTACCCAAGCTGGATCAATATTGTGTTTTACTCGCTGAAGGTGTCTAGCGACCATGCCAACTAGCAGTTTTGCCCACTGAAGTTTCACCAATGTGCTGTTTTTCCCACTAATGGTGCCCAACAGGTTGTTCTTCCCACTGAAGGAGCCTAGTGACCGTGTCAACAGGCTATTTTTCCAACAAAAGGTGCACCAATGTGCCGTTTTTCCCACCTGAGTTGCCCAACGGGCGGTTTTTCCCATCAAAAATCCCTAACGATCATACCGATGTGCTATTTTGCCCACCGAAGGATCCCAACGGGTTGTTTTTTCCAATCAAAGGTGCCTAGCGACTACAGCCATGGGTTGTTTTACCCACGAAGGTGGACAAGCGTGTTGTTTTTCTCACCGAAGATGCCTAGCGACCATGCCGATGGGCTATTTTGCCCATGGAAGGTGCACCAAGGTGTTATTTTCCCACTGAAGGTGCCTAGCGACAGTGTCAACGGGCTATTTTGCCCATCGAAGATGCACCAGGGTGTTGTTTTTCCTAACAAAGGTGGCCAACGGGTCGTTTTTCCCATCGAAGGTGCCTAGCTACCATGCCAACGTGCTGTTTTGCCAACTGAAGGTGCTCTAAGGTGCTATTTTTCCCACCTAAGGTGCCTAGGGACCATGTGAATGGGCTATTTTACCTACCAAAGTTGAACCAAAGTGCTATTTTTCCTACCTAATGTGCCTAGCGACCATGCCAACGGGCTATTTTGCCCATTAAAGGTGTGCCAACGTGTTGTTCTTCCCACGAAAGGTGCCTAGCAAACGTGCCAATGGACTGTTTTGACCACCAAAGATGCACTAACGTGTTGTTTTTTCCAACGAAGGTGCCCAGCGAATGTGCCAACGGGCCCGCCGAAGGTGCATCAATGGGCTATTTTTCCTACCGAAGGTGCGCCAAGGTGTTGTTTTTCCCACCAAAGGTGCCTAATGACCATGCCAACAAGCTATTTTGCTCACAGAAGTTGCACCAACATGCTGTTTTTCCCACAAAAGATGCCAAACAATTGTGAGAATGGGTTGTTTTTTCGATCAAAGGTGCACCAAGATGTTATTTTTCCCACAAAAGGTGTCTAGCAGATGTGCCAATGGGCTGTTTTTCCTATCGAAGGTGCATCAATGTGCTGTTTTTCCATATAAGGTGCCCAGCGAACGTGCGAACAAGATGTTTTTCCCACCAAAGGTGCACCAACTTGCTGCTTTTCCTACTGAAGGTGCTTAGCAAACTTGCCAATGGGCTGTTCTGCCCCTCGAAGTTGCTCCAATGTGTTGTTTTACCCACCGAAGGTGCACCAACAAACCATTTTTCCCATCAAAAGTGCCTACTGACTGTGCCGACAGGCTGTTTTGGCCACCAAAGGTGCACCAACGTGCTGTTTTTCCCAGCCAAGGTGCCTAACGATCATGTCCAGGGGTTGTTTTGCCCACCAAAGGTGCACCAATGTGCTATTTTGCCGACTGAACATGCCCAATTGGTTGTTTTCCCACAAAAGGTGTCTGGCGACTGTGCTAACGGGCTGTTCTGCCCACCTCAGGTGCACCAAATAGTTGTTTTTCCCACTGATGGTGCCTAGCAACCATGCTGACGTGATGCTTTGCCCATAGAAGGTGCACCAACGTGCTGTTTTCCACACTGAAGGTGCACCAACGTGCTGTTTTTCCCACTGAAGGTGCCTAGGGAACGTGCTAACGGGCTATTTTACCCACCGAAGGTGCTGCATCATGTTGTTTTTCTCGGCAAAGGTGCCTAGCTACAGTGCCGATGGGCAGTTTTACCCATTGAAGGTGCACCAACATGTTGTTTTGCCCACAAAAGGTGCCTAATGGGCTGTTTTTCCCACCAAAGGTGCCTAGCGACCATGGCAATGCACTGTTTGGCCTACCAAAGGTGTACCAAGGTGTTGTTTTTCCTATAAAAAATGCCTCACAACCGTGCCAATGGGCTTTTTTCCCCACCAAAGGTGCACCAACGTGCTCTTTTTCCCACCAAAGGTGCCTAGCGATCATTCCAACAGGCTATTTTGACCACCAAAGATGCACCAACATGCTGTTTCTCCTACCGAAGGTGCCTAACGAACGTGCTAATGAACTGTTTTGCCCACTAAAGATGCTCGAATGTGCTATTTTTCCTACCAGAGGCGGCTAGTGACCGTGCTGATGGGCTATTTTGCCCACCAAAGGTACACCAAGGTGCTGTTTCCCATTAAAGGTGCCTACTGATAGTGTCAACGGGCTGTTTTGCCAACCGAAGGTGCACGAGGGTGCATTTTTTCCCATCAAAGGAGCCCATCGATCTATTTTTGCTGTTGAAGTTGCACCAAGGTGCTGTTTCTCCCACCAAAGGTGCCCAGCGACTGTGCTAATGGGCCGTTTTACCCTCCAAAGGTGCACCAATGTGATTTTTTGCCCATCGAAGGTGCACCAAGGTGCTATTTTCCCATTGAAGGTGCCTAGCGACAGTGTCAACAGGCTATTTTGCCCACCAAAGATGCACCAGGGTGTTGTTTTTCCCAACGAAGGTGCTCCAATGTGCTTTTTCTCCCACCAAAGGTTCCTAGGGACTATGGCAATGGGCTGTTTTGCCCACCGATGGTGCAACAAAGTGTTGTTTTGCCCACCGAAGGTGCCTAGCGAACGTGCCAACAGGCTGTTTTGCCCACCAAAGATGCTCCGTCTTGCTTTCTTTCCTAAAAAAGGTACCTAGAGACCATGCTGATTGGCAGTTTTACCCATTGAAGGTGCCTAAGGACCGTGCCAACGGGTTGTTTTGCCTATTGAAGGGGCACCCACAAGCTATTTTTCCTATTGAAGGTGCTCAAAAAACATGTCAACGAGCTATTTTGCCCACAGAAGGTGCGCCAACATGTTGTTCTGGCCATTGAAGGTGCCTAGCGAACATGCCGACCGGCTATTTTTCCCACCGAAGGTGCACCAACGTGCTGTTTTTCCCAATGAAGGTGCACCAACGTGTTGTTTTTGTCACCAAAGATGCCTAGTAACCGTGTCGACGGGATGTTTTGCCCACCGAAGGTGGCTAACGGGTTGTTTTTCCCATATAAGGTACCTAGCAACTGTGCCAAGGGGCTTTTTTCCCACCAAAAATGCACTAAGGTGTTGTTTTCCCCACTGAAGGTGCCTTGTGATCGTGCCGATGAGCTGTTTTACCCACTGAAGGTGCATCAATATGTTTATTTAATCACTGATGGTGCCTAGCAACCATGCAAACTGACTGTTTTGCCTACTGAAGTTGCACCAACGTGTTGTTTTTCCCACCAATGTTGCCCAACATGCTATTTTGCCCACCAAAGGTGCCTAGTGACAATGTCAACAGGCTATTTTTCCAACAAAAGATGCAACAACCTGCTGTTTTTCCCACCTATGGTGTCCAACGGGTTGTTTTTCCCATCGAAATGCCTAGCGATCATACCGATGGGCTGTTTTACCCACTGAAGGTGCACCAACGTGTTGTTTTGCTCATCGAAGGTGCTGAATTAGTTGTTTTTCATATCGAAGGTGTCTGGCGACAGTACCAACAGGCTGTTTTGCCCAGCTAAGGTGCACCAAGGTGTTATTTTACGCACCGACGGTCCCTAGCGACTATGACGACGTGTTGTTTTATCAACCTAAGGTGCACTGACGTGTTGTTTTTACCACCGATGGTGCCTAGCAACTGTTCCCACAGGTTGCTTTGCCCACCGAAGGTGCACCAACATGTTGTTCTTCCAACCTATGGTGCCCAACAAGCTATTTTTTCCACCAAAACTGCATACCGACCATTCCTACGGGTTGTTTTTTGCACCGAAGGTACACCAACATGCTGTTTTTCCTAGCAAAGATGCTGACAATCTATTTTGCCCACCAAAGGTGCCCTAAGGTGCTGTTTTTATCGAATATGCATAGCGATCGTGCCAAGGTGATGCTTAGCCCATCGAAGGTGCAGAAATGTGCTATTTTTCCCACCTAATGTGCCTAATGTGTTGTTTTTCAGCGACTGTGGCAATGGGTCATTTTATCCACTGATGGTGCACCAAGGTACTATTTTTCCCACCGAAGGTGCCTAGCGACCTTGTCGATGGGCTGTTTTTCCCACCGAAGGTCCACCAACTTTCTGTTTTGCCCACCGAAGGCACCCAACGGGTTGCTTTACCCACCGAAGGTACACCAACGTGTTGTTCTTCCAACCTATGGTGCCCAACAAGCTATTTTTTCCACCAAAACTACATACCGACCATTCCGACGGGTTGTTTTTTGCACCAAAGCTACACCAATGTGCTGTTTTTCCTAGTAAATATGTTGACAATCTATTTTGCCCACCAAAGGTGCCCCAAGGTGCTGTTTTTACCGAAGATGCCTAGCGATCGTGCCGAGGTGCTGCTTAGCCCACCGAAGATGCAGCAACGTGCTGTTTTTCCCACCTAAGGTGCCTAATGTGTTGTTTTTCAGCGACTATGGCAACGGGTCGTTTTACCCACCGATGGTGCACCAAAGTACTATTTTTCCCGCTAAAGGTGCCTAGCGACCTTGTTGATGGGTTATTTTCCCCACCGAAGGTCCACCATCGTTCTGTTTTTCCCATCGAAGGAGCCCATCGAGCTGTTTTTGCTGTCGAAGTTGCACCAAGGTGCTCTTTCTCCCACCAAAGGTGCTTAGCGACTGTGCTGATGGGCCGTTTTCCCCTCCAAAGGTGCACCAACGTGGTTTTTTGCCCATCGAAGGTGCACCAAGGTGCTGTTTTCCCATTGAAGGTGCCTAGCGACAGTGTCAATAGGCTATTTTGCCCACCAAAGATGCACCATGGTGTTGTTTTTCCTAACGAAGGTGCTCTAATGTGCTTTTTCTCCCACCAAAGGCGCCTAGTGACTGTGGCGATGGGTTGTTCTGCGCATCGATGGTGCAACAAAATGTTGTTTTGCCCACCGAAGGTGCCTAGCGAACGTGCCAACAGGCTGTTTTGCCCACCAAAGATGCTCCGTCGTGCTTTTTTTCCTAACAAAGGTACCTAGAGACCGTGCCCATTGGCAGTTTTACCCACTGAAGGTGCACCAACATGTTGTCTTGCCCACCAAAGGTGCCTAACGGGCTATTTTTCCCATGGAAGATGTGTAATGGGCTATTTTCCCCACTGAAGGTGCACCAACGTCCAACTTTTCCCATAGAAGGTGCCCAGCGACCGTGCCAATAGGTTGTTTTGCCCACTAAAGGTGCACCAACGTCCTATTTTTCCCATCGAAGGTGCCCAGCAAATGTTCCAACAGGTTGTTCTTCCTACCGTAGGTGCTCCACCGTGCTATTTTTCCTAGCAAAGGTGCCTAGCAAATGTGCCAGCGGGCTGTTTTTTCCACCAAAGGTGCCCCATAGTGCTATTTTTCCCACCACAGGTGTCTAGTGACCCTGTGGATATGTTATTTTGCCCACCGAAAGTGCACCAACGTGCTATGTTTCCCATCAAAGCTGCCTACCAAACATGCCAACTAGCTATTTTGCCCACTAACGGTGCTCCAATGGGCTGTTTTGCCTACTGAAGCTGTAATAAGGTGTTGTTTTTCCCACCAAAGATGCCTAGCGACCATGCCAACAACCTGTTTGCCTATTGAAGGTACCTAGCGATCGTGCTCACGAGCTGTTTTACCCACCGAAGGAGCACCAGGGTGTTGTTTTTCCCACCGAAGGTGCCTATCGAATCATTTCTCCCACCGAAGGCGTCTAGTTACCATGCCAACTGGCAGTTTTGCCTACAAAAGGTGCTCCGATGTGCCTAGCGATCATGCCAACGGTATGTTTTAGCCACCAAAGCTGCACCAAGGTGTTGTTTTTCCCACTGAATATGCCTAGCGACCCAGCCAACGGTCTATTTTCGTCCCCAGAAGGTGCACCAACGTATTTTTTCCCATTGAAGGTGCCTAGCGATCATGCCAACTGGTTGATTTTCCCACTGATGGTGCACGAATGTGCTGTTCTTCCCACCGAAGGTACCTAGTGAACATGGCAACGGGCTATTTTGCCCACCAAATGTGCTCCATTATGCTATTTTTCCCTCCAATGGTGCCTAGTGACTGTGTCGATGGGCTATTTTGAACACCAAAAGTGCACCAATGTGCGATTTTTCCCCACTGAAGGTGCCTAGCAGTTTTGCCAATTGAAGGTGCACCAAGGTGTTGTTTTTCGCACCAAAGATGCCCAGCAACCGTGCCAACGGGCTGTTTTGACAACCAAAGGTGCAACATCGTGTTGTTTTTCCCACTGAAGATGCCTAGCAAACATGCCAACAGGCTATTTTGCAAATCCAAGGTGCTCCAACGTGCTTTTCGTCCCACTGAAGGTGCCTAACGACCGTGGCGATAGGTTGTTTTACCCACTGATGGTGCACCAAAGTGTTGTTTTCCCACCGAAGGTGCCTAGCGGATGTTCTAATAGGCAGGTTTGCTCATTGAAGGTGCTCCAACGTGTTGTTTTCCTGACTCAGGTGGCTAGCGACCGTGCCGATGGGCTATTTTGCCCACCAATGGTACACCAAGGTGCTATTTTCCCACTATAGGTGCACCAAGGTTCTATTTTTCTCACTAAAGTTGCCTAGTGACTGTGCTGATGGGTTGTTTTTCCCACCACAGGTGGCTAACGACCCTGCCGATGGGCTCTTCTTGCCCACAGAAGGTGCACCAAGGTGCTATTTTTCCCATCAAAGGTTCCTAGCGAACGTGCTAGTAGGTTGTTTTTCCCATTGAAAGTGCACAAACGTTCTGTTTTTCCCACCCAAGGTGCCTAGAGGTTTTGCCAACCGAAGGTGCACCAAGGTGTTGTTTTTCCCACCAAAGATGCCTAGCGACCATGTCAACAGGCTGTTTTGACCACTAAAGGTGCACCATTGTGTTGTTTTTCCCACCGAAGATGTGTAGCGAACATGCCAACGGGCTGTTTTGCCAACTAAAGGTGTTACAACATGCTTTTTCTCCCACCGAAGGTGCCTAGCAACCGTGGTGATAGACTGTTTTGCCCACAGATGCTGCACCAAAGCGTTGCTTTTCCCACCGAAGGTACCTAGCGAACGTTCCAACGGGCTGGTTTGATCACTAAAGGTGCTCCAACAAGCTATTTTTCCCACTGTCGGTGGCTAGTGACTGTGCCGATGGGCTATTTTGCCCACCAATGGTACACCAAGGTGCTGTTTTCCCACTGAAGGTGCTGTTTTCCCACTGAATGTGCACCAAGACTCTATTTTTCCTACCAAAGGTGCCTATCGACTATGCTGATGGGCTATTTTGCCCTTCGAAGGTGGAATAACGTGTTGTTTTGCCAATCGAAGGTGCACCAAGCTACTGTTTTCCCACTAAAGGTGGCTAGTGACAATGTCAATGGGCTGTTTTTCCCACCAAAGTTGCACCAGGGTGCTATTTTTCCGACCGAAGTTGCCCAACAGGTCGTTTTTCCCATTGAAGGTGTATAGCAAACCGTGCCAACAAGTTATTTTTCCCACCGAAGATGCACCATGGTGCTATTTTTCCCACTAAAGGTGCCTATTGACGATGTTGAAGGGTTGTTTTACCCACTGAAGGTGCACCAAGGCGCTGCTTTTCCTGCAAAAGGCGCTTAGCGACTATGGCCACAAGCTATTTTTCCCACCAAAGGTGGCTAACGATTATGGCCACGGGCTGTTTTACCCACCAAAGGTGCATAGACGTGTTGTTTTTCCCACTGAAGGTGCCTAGTGACTGTGCCAACGGGTTGTTTTGCCACCAAAGGTCCATTGACATGCTGTTTTTCCCATTGAAGGTGCCTAGCGACCGTGCAGATGGGCTATTTTCCCCACCGGGTGCTCCAACATGTTGTTTTGCCCTCCGAAGATGCCCAACGACAGTGCCAACGACCTGTCTTTCACACAGAAGGTGCACCAACGTGTGCTTTTTCCCATCGAAGGTGCACCAAGGTGCTGCTTTTCATACCAAAGTTTCGTAGTGACTGTGCCAACGGGTTATTTTGCCAACCGAAGGTGCACCATGGCGTTGTTTTTCCCACCAAAGGCACCTAGCGAACATGCTAACGAGCTATTTTGCCTACCGTAGGTGCTCCATCGTGTTGTTTTTCCTAGCGAACGTGCCAATGTTTTTCCCACCGAAGGTGCTCCAACGTGCTATGTTTCCCACCAAAAGTGCCTAGCAACCCTGCCTATGTGTTATTTAGCCCATCGAAAGTGCACCAACGTGTTGTTTTTCCCATTGAAGGTGCCTACCAAATGTGCCAACGAACTGTTTTGCCCAACGACGGTGCTCCAACGGGTTGATTTGCCAACCGAAGATGTAATAAGGTGTTGTTTTTCCACCAAAGATGCCTAGAGACTATGCCAATGGGCTGCTTTGTCCACTGAAGGTATCTAAAGACTGTGCCCACGGGCTATTCTACCCACTGAAGGAGCACCAAGGTGTTGTTTTTCCCACCAAAGATGCCTAACGGGTCGTTTTTCCCACCTAAGGTGCCTAGCTACCATTCTGACAGGTTGTTTTGCCTACAGAAGGTGCACCAAGGTGTTGTTTTTCCCCCCAATGTGCCTAGCAGTCGTGCCAACAAGATGTTTTACCCACCAAACGTGCACCAAGGTGTTGTTTTTCCTACCGAATATGCCTAACAAACCTGCCAACAGGCTATTTTGTCCCCTGAAGGTGCACCAACGTTTTTTTTCCTACCGAAGGTGCCTAGCGAACGTGCTAATTGGCTGTTTTTCCCACCGATGGTGCACCAATGTGCTATTTTTCCCACTGAAGGTTCCTAGTGAACATGTCAACGAGCTGTTCTTCCCATCGAAGTGGCATCAACAGGCTGTTTTTCCTACTGAAGTTGCACCAAGGTGTTCTTTTTTCCATAGAAGGTGCTTAGCAATTGTCCAGATGGGATGTTTTGCCCACTGAAGGTGTATCAACATGTTGTTTTGCTCACCGAAGGTAACTAACGGGTTGTTTTTCCCACCGAAGGTACTTAGTGGCTGTGTCAACAGGTTATCTTGCCTACCGAAGGTGCACCGATGTACTGTCTTTTCACCGAAGGTGCCTAACAACCATGCCCAAGGTTGTTTCACCCACCAAACGTGCACCAGGGTGCTGTTTTTCCCACCGAAGATGCCCAACTGGCCATTTTTCCAATCAAAGGTGCATAGCTGCCATACCAATGGGCTGTTTTGCCTACTGAAGGTGCACCAAGGTGATATTTTTCCCAACCAAGGTGCCTAAGGATCGTGCCAATGGGTTGTTATCAAAGGTGCACCAAAATTCTATTTTTCCCATCGGGGGTGCCTAGCGACCATGCCAATGAGTTGTTTTGCCCACTAAAGGTGCACCAATGCATTGTTTTTCCTACCAAAGGTACCTAGTGAATGTGCCAATGGGCTATTTTTCCCACCGAAGGTGCACCAACGTGCTGTTTTTCTCGCCGAAGGTGCCTAACAAACATGCCAATGGGCTGTTTTACTCACCGAAGGTGCATTAACGGGTTGTTTTGCATACCGAAGGTTCACCAAGGTGTTGATTTTCCCACCAAAGGTGGCTATCAACTGTGCCAATGGGCTGTTTTGCCTACAGAAGGTGCACCAAGGTCCTATTTTTCCTACCGAAGGTGCCTAGTGACCGTTCCAATGGGCTCTTTTTGCCACTAAAGGTGCACCAAGGTGCTATTTCTACCATCAAAGGTGCATAGAGAACGTGCCAGTGGGCTGTTTTTCCCATCGAAGTTGCACGAACGTGTTGTTTTTCCCTCCCAATGTGCCTAGTGAACATGTTAATGGGCTATTATGCCCTCAAAAGATGCGTAGGGATTATGCCAATGGGCTGTTTTGCCTACAAAAGGTGCACGAAGGTGCTGCTTTTCCTGCCAAAGGTGCCTAGTGACCGTGTAAGCGGGCTATTTTCCACTCCGAAGGTGCACCAATATGTTGCTTTTCCCACCGAAGGTGCCTAGTGACCATGTCAACAGGCTATTTTGCCCACTGAAGGTGAAACAATGTCCTATTTTTTCCACCAAAGGTGCCTAAGGAACATTCCAACGAGCTGGTTTGCCCCTAAAGGTGTTTTAACATGCTATTTCTCCTACTGTAGGTGGCTAACGGCCGCACCGATAGGTTGTTTTACCCACTAGTGGTACACCAAGGTACTTGTTTCCCACCGAAGGTGCCTAGTGGCAGTGTCAACGGGCTGTTTTGCCCACCGAAGGTGCACTAGGGTGTTGTCTATCCTGCTGAAGGTGCCCAATGGGTTGTTTTTCCCACCGAAGTTGCCTAGCGACCATGCCAACTGGCTATTTTTGCCACCAAAGGTGCCTAGCGACCATTCTAATGGGCTGGTTTGCCCTCTGAAGGTGGACCAATATGTTGTTTTGCCCATCAAAGGTGCACCAAGGTGTTGTTTTCCTACTGAAGGTGCCTAGTGATAATGTCAATGGGCTATTTTGCCCACCAATGGTGAACCAAAAGGTGCCCAACGGGTCATTTTTCCTTTTGAATGTGCCTAGAGATCGTGCCAACAAGTTGTTTTTCACACCGAAGGTCCACCATGGTGCTATTTTTCCCACCAAAGGTGCCTAATGATGATGTTGATGGGTTGTTCTGCCCATCAAAGGTGCACCAAGGCACTGTGTTTCCCACAAAAGGTGCCTAGCGACTATGGCCACGGGCTGTTTTTCCCACCAAAAGTGGCTAGTTGTTATAGCCACGAGCTGTTTTACCCATCGAAGGTGCATAGATGTGTTGTTTTTCCCACCAAAGGTGTCTAGCAACTGTGCCAACAGGTTGTTTTGCCACCGAATGTGCACCGATGTGCTGTTATTCCCATTGAAGGTGCCTAGCGACCATGTTGATGGGTTATTTTTCCCACTGAAGGTGCTCCAGCATGTTGTTTTGCCCTCTGAAGATGCCTAACGACAGTGCCAACGGGCTGTTTTTCCCACGAAAGGTACACCAATGTGCAGCTTTTCCCATAGAAGGTGCACCAAGGTGCTGCTTTTGATACCGAAGGAGCCTAACGACCGTGTCAACAAGTTGTTTTGCCAACTGAAGGTGCACCAAGGTGCTGTTTTTCCCACCGAAGGCACCTAAGGAATGTGCCAACGAGCTATTTTTCCTACCATAAGTGCTCCACTATGCTGTTTTTCCCAATGAAGGTGCCTAGAGAATGTGCTAGTGAGCTGTTTTTCTCATCAAAGGTGCCCCAACGTGTTGTTTTTCCCACCGAAGGTGCATAGCTACCCTATCGATGGGCTATTTTTCCTACCGAAAGTGCACCAAGGTGCTGTTTTTCCCATCAAAGGTGCCTACCAAACATGCCAACGAGCTGTTTTGCCTACCGACGATGCTCTAATGGGTTGTTTTGCCATCCAAAGGTGCAATAAGGTGCTGTTTTCCCCACCAAAGATGCCTAGCAACTGTGTCAACGGGCTGTTTTTCCCATTGAAGGTACCTAGCGACTATGGCCACGGGCTGTTTTACCCACCGAAGGAGCATCGAGGTGTTGTTTTACCCACCGAAGGTGCCCAACGGATCGTTTTGCACTCCGAAGGTGCCTAGCTGCCATGCCAACGGGCTGCTTTGCCTACAAAAGGTGCACCAAGGTGTTGCTTTCCCCCCAACGTTCCTAGTGACCGTGCCAATGGGATGTTTTACCCACCGAAGGTGCACCAAGTTGTGTTTTTCCCACCGAATGTGCCTAGCGGCCCTACCAACAGGCTATTTCGCACCCCGAAGGTGCACCAACATTTTTTTCCATCGAAGGTGTCTAGCGAACATGCCAACTAGTTTTTTTCCCACCGATGGTGCACCAACATGCTATTTTTCCAATCGAAGGCACCTAATGGGCGTGCCAACGGACTATTTTTCCTGCCAAAGCCGCATCAACGAGCTGCTTTGCCTACCAAAGTTTCACAAAGGTGTTCTTTTTCCCATCGAAGGTGCCTAGCAATCGTACTGATGGGCTATTTTTCCCACCGAAGGTGCACAACCATGTTATTTTGCCCTCCGAAGGTAACTAATGGGTTGTTTTTCCCATCGAAGCAACCTACCGGTAGTGCCAACGGGCTATTTTGCCTACCGAAGGTGCACCAAGGAAATATTTTTCCCACTGAAAGTGCCTAGCGACCATGCCCACATGCTATTTCACCCACCGAAGGTGCACCAAGGTGCTATTTTTCCTGCCCAAGGTGCCTAAAGACTATGCCAACGGGCTGTTTTACCCATCAAAGGTGCACCAAGGTGTTGTTTTTCCCATCGGGTGTGCTTGGCGACCATGCTAACGGGCTGTTTTGCCCACCGAAGGTGCACCAACGTTTTTCCCACCAATGGTGCCTTGCAAATGTGCCAACAGGCTATTTTGCCTACCGAAGGTGCACCAAAGTGTTTTTTTCGCACCAAAGGTGCCTAAAGACTATGCCAACGGGTTGTTTTGGCAACAAAAATTGCACCAAGGTGCTATTTTTGCCGCTGAAGGAGCCAAGTGACCCTTCCAACGGGCTCTTTTTCCCATTGAAGGTGCACTAAGGTGTTATTTTTCCCATCGAAGGTGCCTAGTGAACATGCCAGTGGACCATTTTTCCCATCGAAGGTGCATGAATGTGCTGTTTTTCCCACCCAAGGTGCCTAGCGAATGTGTGAACAGGCTGTTATGCCCACCGTAAGTGCTCGAACGTGCTGTTTTTCCCACCGAAGGTGCCTAGTTACCATTCCAACAAGTTGTTTTACCCACTGAAGGTGCACCAACTAGCTATTTTTCCCATCGAAGGTGCCTAACAAACTTGCTAATGGGCTATTTTTCCCATCGAAGGTGCTCCAACGTGCTATTTTGCCCATCAAAGGTGTCGAATGGATTGTTTTTCGCACTGAAGGTGTCTGGCAATCGTTCTATCAGGCTATTTTGCCAACCTAAGAAGCACCAAGGTGTTGTTTTTCCCACTGATAGTGCCTAGTGACCATGCCAATGTGCTCTTTTGCCCACCGAAGGTGCACCAACATGCTGTTTTTCCCATTGATGGTGCCTAGCAATTGTTGCGATGGGCTGCTTTGCCCACCACAACTACACCAACGTGTTGTTTTTCCAACCTATTTTCCCCCCAAAACTGCATAGCAACCATACCGACGGGTTGTTTTGCACACCGAAGGTACACCAACATGCTGTTTTTCCCAGCAAAGGTGCCGACAATATGTTTTACCAACCAAAGGTGCACAAAGGTGTTGTTTTTACCAAAGATGCCTAGCGACCATGCTGATGTGCTGTTTAGGCCACCAAAGCTATAGCAACGTGTTGTTTTCCCCACTAAAGGTGCCCAATGGGTTATTTTTCCCACTGAAGGTGACTAGCAACCGTGCCAATAGGCTATTTTGCCCATTGAAGGTGCACGAAGTTGCTATTTTTCCCACCGAAGGTGTCTAACGACCGTGCTGACGGGTTGTTTTGCCCACTAAAGGTGCACCAAGTTGTTTTTTTCCCCATCGAAGTTTCCTAGCAACCATGTCGACTGGTTGCTTTTTCCAACAAAGGTGCACCAACGTTCTATTTTGCCCACCGAAGGTGCCGAACGGGTTATTTTTCTCATTGAAGGTGCCTAGCAACCTTACCAATGGGCTATTATGGCCACTAAAGGTTCACCAAGGTGCTATTTTCCCGTCTGAAGATGCCTAGCAATCGTGCCAATGGTGCACCAACGTGTTGTTTTGCCCCTTGAAGGTGGCTAGCGACAGTGACGATGGGTTATTTTTCCCATTAAATGTGTGCCAACGAGCTATTTTTCCAACCAAAAGGTGCCTAGCAACCATGTCGATGTGTTGTTTTGCGCATTGAAGGTGCACCAACGTGTTGTTTTGCCCACCAAAGATACCTAGCGATCGTACCAACGGGTTGTTTTGCCTACCAAAAATGCACCAAGGTGCTGTTTTTCCCACTGAAGATACCTAGCGATCGTGACAATGGGTTGTTTTAACCACCGAAGGTGCAGCAATATACGGTTTTACTCACTGAAGGTGCCTACCGACCATGCCAATAAACTTTTTTTTCCTATGGAAGTTGCACCAACATGTTGTTTTTCCCACCGATGGTACCCAATAGGCTATTTTTCCCACCGAAGGTGTCTACTGACCGTGTCAATAGGCTGTTTTTCCAACAAAAGGTGCAGCAACATGTTTTTCCCACCTAAGGTTCCCTACAAGCTGTTTTCCCCATCAAAAATGCCTAGCAATCATATCGACGGGTTGTTTTGCCCACCAAAGGTGCACCAATGTGCTGTTTTTCCCACTGAAGGATCTCCAACATGCTATTTTTCCCACGTATGATGCCCAACGTGTTGTTTTCCCACCAAAAGTGCCTAGCAACAATACCGATGGGTTGTTCTACCCACTGAAAGTGCACAAATGTGCTATTTTGCCAACTAAAGGTGCCTAGCGACCGTGTGAACTGACTGTTTTTTCGATCGAAGTTGAACGAACGTGCTGCTTTACCCACCAAAGCTGCACCAACATGCTGTTTTGGCCACCAAAGGTGCCCAATGAGGTTTTTTTCTCGCAGAAGGTGCCTAGCGACGGTTCCAATGGGTTATTTTGCCCGCCGATGGTGCACCAAGGTGTTGTTTTTCCTACCAAAGGTGCTTAACGACTGTGTCGATGGGTTGTTTTGCCCAGCAAAGGTGCACCAAGCTACTATTTTTCCCACCAAAGGTGCCTAGCGACTGTGCTGATGAGTTGTTTTGCCCACCGAAGATGCACCAGGGTGTTGTTTTTCCCACTGAAGCTGCACCAATGTGTTGTTTCTCCTACCGAAAGTTCCTAAAGGGTTGTGTTTTCCCACCAAAGGTGCCTAGTGATGATAACCACAGGCTTTTTTACCCACCAAAGGTGGATAGATGTGTTGTTTTTTGCACCAAAGATGCCTAGCGACCATGCCGATGAGCTGTTTCTCCCGTGGAAGGTGCACCAAGGTGCTGTTTTCTTACTGAGGGTGCCCAGCGATAGTGTCAATGGGTTGTTTTGCCCGCTGAAGGTGCACCAGGGTGCTGTTTTTCCCACCAAAGGTGCCCAATGAATCGTTTTTCCCATCGAAGATGCCTAGCTACCATGCCAACGGGCTGTTTTGCCTATTGAAGGTGCACCAAGGTGCTATTTTTCCCACCCAAAGTGCCTAGGGACTGTGCCAATAGGTTGTTTTACCCACTGAAGGTGCACCAAGGTATTTGACCACTAAATGTACCTGGCGGTCATGCTAATGGGCTGTTTTGCCCACCAAAGGTGCACCAACTTGTTTTTCACACCAAAGGTGCCTAGTGAACGTGCCAATGTGCTGTTTTGCATACTGATAGTGCACCAACGTGCTATTTTTCACACAAAAGGTGCCTTACAAACGTGCCAAGGGCCTGCTTTTCCCGCTGAAGGTGCATCGACGGACCGTTTTGCCTATCAAAGGTGCACCAAGGTGTTGTTTTTCCGACCAAAGGTGCATAATGTCATTACCAATGGGCTGTTTTACCCACAGAAGGTGGACCAAGGTATAGTTTTTCCCACTAAAGGTGCCTAGCAGCCATGCCAACGGGCTCTTTTTCCCTCCAAAGGTGCACCAAGGTTCGATTTTTCCCACCTAAGGCGCCTAGCGAATGGGCCAATGGGCTGTTTTGCCTACCGAAGGCTCATGAATGTGCTATTTTTCCCACCCAAGGTGCCTAGCAAACATGTGAACAAGTTGTTTTACCCATTGAAGGTGGTCCAACTTGCTGTTTTTCCCACTGAACATGCCTAGCGACCGTGTCGATGGGTTGTTTTGCCTACCGAAGGTGCACCAACGTATTGTTTTACCTACCGAAGGTAACTAACAGGCTATTTTTTCAACGAAAGGTGCCTACCGGCCATGCCAACGGTCTGTTTTGCCTATGGAAGATGCAGCAAGGTATGATTTTTCCATTAAAGGTGCCTAACGATTGTGCCCACGGGTTGTTTTACCCACCGAAGGTGCACTAGGGTGCTGTTTTTCCTACTGAAGGTACCAAACGGGTCATTTTTTCCACCGAAGGTGCCTTGCTACAATGCCAAGGGGCTGCTTTGCCTACTGAAGGTGCACCAAGATGCTATTTTTCCCACCGAAGGTGCCTAGGGACCCTACTAATAGGTTGTTTTACCCACCGAAGGTGCACCAAGGTGCTGTTATGCCCACCGAAGGTGCTCGAATGTGCTATTTTTCCCACTAAACGTGCCTTGTAACAATGCCAGCGGGCTATTTTATCCAGCAAAGGTGCACAAACTTGTTGTTTTTCCCATCGAAGGTACCCAGCGAACTTGCCAATAAGCTGTTTTGCCCACCAAAGGTGCCGAACGGGTTGTTTTTCCCACTAATGGTGTCTGGCGATCATTCTAATAGGTTTTTCTGCCCACCTATAGAGCACTAAGGTGTTATTTTTCCTACCGGCGGTGCCTAATGACTATGTTGACGTGCTCTTGTGCCCACCGAAGGTGCACCAACATGCTGTTCTTCCAACCTATGGTGCCAAAGGGGCTATTTTCCTCCTGAAACTGCATAACAACCATACCAATGGGTTGTTTTATGCATTGAAGGTACACCAACATGCTGTTTTTTCCACCAAAGCTGTTGACAGTATGTTTTACCCACCAAAGGTGCACCAAGGTGTTGTTTTTACCGAAGGTGCCTAGCGACCGTGCTGATGTGTTGTTTAGCCCACCGAAGGTGCAACAATGTGCTGTTTTTCCCTCCAAAGTTGCCCAATGGGTTGTTTTTCCCATCGAAGGTCCCTAGCAACCGTGCCAGTAGGCTATATTGCTCACTAAAGGTGCCTAGTGATTGTGCTGACAGGCTATTTTTTCCACCGAAGGTGCACCAATGTGTTGTTTTATGAACTGAAGGTGCCAAATGGGCTGTTTTTCCCATCGAAGGTACCTAGAGACCTTGCCAATGGGCAATTTTGGCTACCAAAGGTGCACCAAGGTGCTATTTTCTTGACCGAAGGTGCCTCGTGATCGTGCCCATGAGCTATTTTGCCCACCGATGGTGCACCAACGTGTTATTTTGCCCACCGAAGGTGCCTAGCGACCATGCTGATGGGTTATTATTCCCACAGAGGGTGCACCATTGTGTTGTTTTTCCCATCGAAGGTACACCAATGAGCTGTTTTTCCCACCAAAAGGTTCCCAGAAATTGCATCGAGGGGCTGTTTTGCTCTCCAAAGGTGCACCAACACACTGTTTTACCCACCGAAGGTGCCTAGAGACCATGCCAACGGGTTGTTTTGCCCACCAAAAATGCACCAAGGTCCTATTTTTCCTACCGAAGGTGCCTAACGATCGTGACAACAGGTTGTTTTACCCACCGAAGGTGCATCAACATGCTTTTTTACTCATTAAAGGTGCCTAGCGACCGTGCCAACTGACTGTTTTGCTCATGGACGTTGCACCATCATGTTGTTTTTCCCACTGATGGTGCCCAACAGGTTGTTTTTCCCACCAAAGGCGCCTAGTGACCATGTCAATAGGCTATTTTTCCAACAAAAGATGCAGCAACGTGTTGTTTTCCCCACCTAAGGTGCCCTATAGGCTGTTTTTCCCATCGAAAATGCCTAGCGATCATATCGACGGACTGTTTTGCCCACCAAAAGTCCACTAATGTGTTGTTTTTCCCACCGAAGGATCTCCAATGTGTTGTTTTTCCCACCTATGATGCCCAATGGGCTGTTTTCCCACAAAAAGTGCCTAGCAACAATACCGATGGGTTGTTCTACCCACCGAAGGTGCACAAATGTGCTATTTGACCAACTGAAGGTGCCTAGCGACCGTGTAAATTGACTGTTTTTCCCATCGAAGTTGAATGAACATGTTGTTTTTCACACTAATGGTGCCTAGTGACTATTCCGATGTGCTGGTTTTCCCACCGAAGCTACACCAATGTGTTGTTTTGCCCATCGAAGGTGCCCAATGGGTTGTTTTTCCCACAGAAGATGCCTAACGACCGTTCCAACGGGTTGTTTTGCCCACCGATGGTGTACCAAGGTGTTGTTTTTCCCACTGAAGCTGCCTAGTGACTGTTTCCAATGGGTTGTTTTGCCCACCAAAGGTGCACCAAGATGCTATTTTTCCTACCGAAGGTGCCTAGCAACTATGCTGACGGGTTGTTTTGTCCATCGAAGGTGCACCATGGTGTTGTTTTTCCCACAAAAGCTACACCAACGTGTTGTTTCTCCCACGGATGGTTCCCAATGAGTAGTGTTTTCCCACCAAAGGTGCTTAGCGACTATAGCCACGGGCTATTTTACCCACCGAAGGTGCCTAGCGACCATGCCGATGGGCTGTTTTGCCCATGGAAGGTGCACCAAGGTGCTGCTTTCCCACTGAAAGTGCTTAACGATAGTGGCAGTGGGTTGTTTTGTCCGCTGAAGGTGCACCAGGGTGCTATTTTCCCACCGAAGGTGCCCAACGGGTCATCTTTCCCACTGAAGGTGCCTAGCTACGATGCCAATTGGCTGTTTTGCCTACTGAAGGCGCACCCAGGTGTTGTTTCTCCCACCTAAGGTGACTAGGGACCGTGCCAACGAGTTGTTTTACTCACCGAAGGTGCACCAAGGTGTTGTTTTTCCCACTGAATGTGCCTAGTGACCATGCCAACGGGCTGTTTTCCCCACCAAAGGTGCACCAATTTGTTGTTTTTCACACCGAAGGTGCCTAGTGAATGTGCTAATGGGCTATTTTGCACATCGATGATGCACCAACATGTTGTTTTTCCCACAGAAAGTGCCTTGCAAACTTGCCAATGGTCTGTTTTTCCTGCCGAAGGTGCATCAACGGGACCAAGGTATTGTTTTTCCCACTGGAGGTGCCTAGCAACCATGCCAACGGGCTCTTTTCCCACCAAAGGTGCACCAAGGTTCTATTTTTTCAACTGAAGGCACCTAGCGAATGTGCCAATAGGCTGTTTTGCCTACAGAAGGTGCACGAACGTGCTATTTTTCCTACCTAACGTGCTTAGCAAACGTGTGAACGGGCTATTTTGCCCACTGAAGGTGCTCTAATGTGCTGTTTTTCCTACCAAACATGCCTAGCGACCATGCCAATGGGTTGTTTTGCCCACCAAAAGTGAACGAACGTGTTGTTTTTCCCGTCGAAGGTGCCCAGCAGGTCGTTTTTCCCACCAAAGGTGCCTAGCTACGATGCCAACGGGCTGCTTTGCCTACTGAAGGTGCACCATGGTGCCATTTTCCCGCCTAAGGTGCTTAGGGATCGTGCCAACGGGCTATTTTTCCCGTCAAAGGTGCGTCAACAGGCTGCTTTGCCTACCAAAGGTGCACTAAGGTATTGTTTTTCCCACCAAAGGTGCCGAATGACCATGCCAAGGTGCTGTTTTTCCCACCGAGTGCACCTAGCGACCATGCCAATGGGCTATTTTTCCTACCAAAGTTGAACAAACGTGTTGTTTTTCCCACCGGAGTGGCCTAGCGAACGTGCTAGCGGGCTATTTTTCCCGCCGAAGGTGTATCAACGGGCTGTTTTGCCTATCGAAGCTGCTCGAAAGTGTTGTTTTTCCCACCAAAGGTGCCGAATGACCATGCCAATGGGCTGTTTTGCCAACAGAAGGTGCACCATGGTGTTATTTTTCCCACTAAAGGTGACTAGCAACCGTGCCAATAGGTTGTTTTTCCCATCGAAGGTGCACCAAGGTGTTAGTTTTCCCACCACAAGTGCCTAGAGAACATGCCAATGGGTTGTTTTTCCTATCGAAGGTGCATGAACATCCTATTTTTCCCACTCAAGGTGCCTAACGAACCTGTGAACGGGCTGTTTTGCCCACCGAAGATGCTCCAAAATGATGTTTTTCCCACCAAATGTGGCTAGCGACCATGCCAACTAGTTGATTTGGCCACCAAAGGTGCACAAACTTGTTGTTTTTCCTACCAAAAGTGCTTAGCAATCTTGCCAATGCGTTGTTTTGCCCACTGAAGGTGCTCCGATGTGTTGTTTTACTCACCAAAGGTGCACCAACATGCCATTTTTCCCACCAAAGGTGCCTACTGACCATACCGACGAGCTATTTAGCCCACCGAAAGTGCACCAACTTGCTATTGTTCCCACCAAAGGTGCCCAGCGATCATGTCGAAGGGCTCTTTTGCCCATCGACGGTACACCAACATACTATTTTGCCCACCGAACGTGCCAAACAGGTTGTTTTTCCCACCAAAGGTGTCTAGTGATCGTGCCAATAGGCTATTAGTCCCACCTAAGGTTGGCCAAAGTGTTGTTTTTCCCACTGATGGTGCTTGGCGACTATGCTAATGTATTGTTTTGGCCACCGAAGGTGTACCAACGTGCTATTCTTCCAACCTATGGTGCCTAACGGGTTATTTTTCCTATAAAAACTGCATAGCGACCATATCGATGGGTTGTTTTGTGCACCAATATTGCACCATTGTGCTATTTTTCCCCCCAAAGGTGCCAACAGCCTGTTTTATCCACCAAAGGTGCACCAAGGTGCTGTTTTTCCCACCGAAGGTGCCTAGCGACCGTACCGACGTGCATTTTTCTCATTGATGGTGCACCAATGTGTTGTTTTGCCCACCGAAGGTGCCCAACAGGATATTTTTCCCACTGAAGGTGCCTAGCGACCATGCCAATGGGCTATTTTGCCCACTGAACGTGCACCAAAGGGCTGTTTTTCCCACTGAAGGTGCCTAGTGACCGTGCCAATAAGTTGTTTTGCCCACCGAAAGTGCACCAAAGTACTATTTTTCCTACTGAAGGTGTGTTAAGTCAGAATTTTGACTTCACGTATAAAGTGATTTTGATGACAAACAAAGATAAGACAGAATGAAAAGCAGA
>JAOSBO010066220.1:0-50947 GCA_027563915.1 Erythroxylum rotundifolium | reverse complement strand
ACTTTGTATTTATAGTAGGCCCAATTTGGTTATGGATTGGTATACATTAAATGACTATTTTAAATTATTGTTGAATAATTGTAATGATTAGAATGGTATACAAATTTAACATGGGCTCGATTGTCTACTGTTTTTCGTGCGTATGAATGTTTACAAAAAAAAATTTGATACTGAGTTTACTGAGTGATGCAGCACGCTACCCTCGCGGGGCACGGATCCGGATATCACCATCGATGTCAGGTTCGGGTTACGCGGGAGTGGGGTGTTACACTAATTGAACTATGTTATATACTTGCGATATCTATGTCTGTTTTGAGTGAACACATCAATGATGGTTCACTCACTAAGTTCGCAAACTCACCAAAATTATACCATTGTTTTTCAGGTTTAGGAGAAATCTAGCTAGTCTAGTTGAAGTAACTTCTGCATTTAGATATAGGTCAGTGTCGGGATCAGTTGTACCTGTAAATGTCTTAGTTATGTTGTATCAAGAATTGTACCTCTCAACTGTTGTATATTGTACATGTGAAATTTTGGAAATATAACGACATTTGAGACTGTATATGTTTGTGAATAAAAATGGACCAATATGATTATTAGAATATTTTATGTTATGTGTGATAGATTAAAAAGTAAAAATGAATTGATTTAAATGTCTTAGCATGCCATTTTCGTAGAGTATGTTCCCGAATATCCTTTGGTATATTAGGTATATGCTCTATAGGAGCAGTATGTTACAACATCGATGGTGTCGAACTGTAGCAACTACACTGTAACCTTATAGGCATGCAAATTTTCTTTAGAATGTATTATGCTCAATCTTATATTCTAATGTTTAGTCTGCCAATTCAGATGTGGTAAGTCCTATTTCATTTATTTCTAGGTGTTTGAAGAGTTTCATACACATTCAAAAAGATTAAGACAAGATTCAGTAAAAATAAAAAATGAAACAAACTCAAAATATTGCAATTTGAGCTAAACCCCAAAATGGTCTAAAAATATGCAAACTATCAATCCAGGAACAAATCACATGACGGAGTCTAGTCATTCCTTAATATTCGTATACAAAAGTTCAGAACTGGGTTTTCTATTCTTGTTCACATTTTTCCATTTGTGTCTCTAGTTTCCAAAACACTAATGATAATTGCATTTGGGCTTCTAACACATGAGGTCTAAACCAAATATCACATTCTGCTCCAAAACAGGGGTAGTATCAAGTCATCATTTTCTATCCCAATTTCCAACATTATAAAGCCCAAATTAAATCAGCGTATATTCTAAAGATTTCTTGTTTTACGTCTTATTTTTTATTTGTAACTAAAATCACCAAATTTAGAGGTCCGTAGGCTGATTTATGACCCAAACAATGTGACTGGTTCAATAGACCCTAGACAGAATTCCATTACATGATAATCTCTTGTCATATTCAACCAATTCTATACAAGATAATACCAAGCGACCAATTATCATCCCAAAAACCATTCCGCATCCAAATGAATCTTTTACACATTCAAATGCACATAAATGTAGAAATTCACTAAGTGAAGTCCCAAACCTTAAAATTGGCAAAGTAGTTCTTCTAATGCTTTTCCTTCCCTTTTTCTTTGACTTTACTTGAATCACCAAGTGAAAAATGATGGGATGAAGAAGGTGAAATGGAGAGGAGAAAAAATTGAAGTTAAGCCATCAAAGTGTTGTCCATTTTTCCTCTCCATATGCCTTTTCATGAATTTTCTAGTCTTAGACACATGTTTCAATCACAATCTTATTGGACCATGTGTTACAATTCTATTGGACTATGTTACAATTCTATTAGACCATATGTTTCAATTCTATTAGACGCACATGCTTTAAATTTATTTCCATGCTTTAAATTTATTTGCCCATCAGTTGACTTTAGAAAAAATTACATATTGGTCCTTCTTCTTCTTTTAATTCCCATATTGGCCTATAATCTTATCAATTTATATCATTACCCTATGTCTTAAATTTCTAATGGAACAAATTTCATACAATTTGGTTAATTTTTTCTAGAGTTATACCAAAACACTGTAGGCTGTTCAAAAATAAGGCAACAACCATAACTCACTTTTAAGCCAGAATTTTAAAATCTTAGAGGAAGAAAATTTTTTTGGTTCCTTCATGAAAGTTTTAGATCTATATCTCTTATTTAATTTCCAATTTGAATTATCCAATTTTGAGGTCTACATACCAAGATATGACCAATTACATAAGTCTATTAAGTCGAACCTATCCATCCAGCGAGGTACCCATTCCAAATCAACTAACTTCGGCCTTATCATGCAAGAGCAACACAAAAACGTCTCCAATTTTAACAAAAAAACATCTCATAAGCTCATAGGATACTTCCTTTACAATTCCCATCACGTCACGTTCATAATTCAAGCAAACATATCAAAATTCCCATACATAGTTCACATCTAAGTATGCATGTCCATGCCAACAAGAAAAAATTACCCATTTACCAATATCTTTTATATTAAGTACCATTATGTCTCTTACTATACTTAGATGCACTCAATTTGATATGTTCACTTCTTAGCACAACCTATGCATGCTATAATACTTCCAGGGTATATGTTGATACCTTACAGTATTGGTAGTTACAAAGTTGGTTCTGTATCACTTACCTACAACTGGTTAACTACTAGTTACAGAGCTAGTTCTACATTTCTTACCCGTATTAGTTTAACTGTTATACATCGATATAATATCATGTATAAAACATATCGGTATACCATAGGTTAGAAACCATTTCCTTTTTATCAACCAATAACTTCATCTCAACGTAATCTCAAATTATATAAGATTTAACTTTCAAACTTCAATTCATATATTTCTAAAACGTAAAATTATACTAGCAATATTCCCATAAAACTCATAATCAATATTCACTTCACGATAGAATAGAAATTATTTTCATAAAATCAATTTAAAGAACAATCACAGGGCATCAGTTCTTTTGCAAATAATTTAGTCATCTAAAGCAATTAAAATTCACTAACTATTTTGCAAACTTATCGCCAAGCACATTTAAGTGTTGGGTGTCTCTCCTTTACCTATACAAAATCCATTTCACTTAGGTATTTATTTCCGAATTCGAAAATAAGACATTAAAACTATAAATTCAGTTTAATCGAAATTGAGATTAGTATTCAATCGTGTAACACGTACACTAATCGTATTTCTGCTTACTTATGTGAGCTAACTTATTATTCTCCATTTCCAAATATAACTTTAAAAGTCAGTTAAATACCATATTTTATCCATTCTAACTTACTAATTTCTTCAAATCACCATCTCACCCAAATTTACCATATCACTATTATGGATGATGAGTCACAGTTATGACCCTTGTCCAGAATTCATTCCTTGACTTGTTCCTAAATTTTCAAACAGTAAATGTTCACATTAGGCTTTGAGGTCTTCTAGACATTTGTTCCCCTATGTCTCTATTTTCTAGATCACCAAAAGGCCATTTGAAGTTCTAAATCAAGAAACATGCACCAAACATCATAAGATTCTCCAACACAAGGGCAACATCAGATCACCATTTTTAATATCAAATTCCAATATGATTCAGCCATAATTAGGTCAGGGTCTCTCTTCTAGGAATTTTTATTAATATTTTTAGGTTTCATTTCCAATTGGAATCACCCAATTTCGAGGTTTGTAGGTCATCTTATGGCCAAAACAATGGGATTGATTCAAACAAACCTAAGACAGAATTCTATTACACGTTACTCTCTTGTCATATTCAACCAATTCCATAGAAAGAAACACTAAATAACACCAAGGCACAATTGATCTTAAGCACATCCATCCCATACTAAAAATAAAAATTAGGAATTTAAGCTTGGAGAACTTACCACTTTTTCCTCCAATCTTTTGGGTATGTGTTGAACACCTTTACTTGATCAAGATCTCTTCAAATCTCCATCAAAACCCATAAAAAATGGAAGCCCTTTCCTTCTTATCTCCTTGACCGACCTTCACACTTGCTTCTCTTCTCTTCTTTTGTTTTTTTTGAGCTCTCATGTCTACTCTCTCTTAGACACTCACTGTTATGTTAAAGAATGAAGTTAAATGTCTTACTTTATGCTTTTTTATACTCATTTAATGGATTCCATATGACACCTTCCTATTGGTTCTCTTATAATGACTCATCCTATTAGCAGCACCATGTAAAATGATCAAATTGTCCTTGAATGAATACCTTACCCTTTAATGCATTTAATTCATCAACTAATTGAATTAAATCCCAAAAATATTCCACACTTTTATCATCAAATTGACCATGAAATACTCAAACTAGGTTCGATACTTATTGATTTGATACTTTAAAGATTTTTGAATGGGTTAAAAATCATTAATACCCATTACTTTCCAAAAAGGGCATTTTAGTCCTAAATTTTCAGAACTCACAAAATCCACCCTATCAGACTTATTTTCTATTCGTTTCATATTGATGGACTCTAATACTTATTCTAGATAATTTTCAATATTTTTAGGGTTGGGTCCCCCAGAAATTACTATTCATCCAAAAATACTATTCACCAAACATAAAAATTTATATTCAATGAACAAAAAGGTTCGGGGTTTTACATGACAAGTTCACTTTTCCCACATATTTTGTAATCTTAGACATAGAAGAAGATGTGGGAACACCTATTATCCTAGGGAGATCATTTTTGCCCACCGTCCAGTCTATCATAAACGATGATGGGCGAATTGACTCTAAGAGTGGGGGATGATAAGGTGTCATTTAAAGTTTCTAATGTTAAAAGCAATGAATCTTTTAAAGAAGTTGAGAAAGGCTATACTTGTAAGGACTCATTAGAATGACCACAAATCTGACAAAAGACTTGAAAGAGGAAGAAAACGAAAAAGAAAGGTGGTAAGAAGCATAATCTGGTAGCTCAAGTACAATTCTTGAAAGTTATAGTGAGCTACCATCACATGACCCATTTGGACCACCATGAGCAAACAAAGAACGTTAAGCTATGGATGGTAAACAAAGTGCAGCATGGGAGGCAACCCATGATTTTCAACTTTTAGTTGTTTCATCTTTCGCATTAGATTATGTTTCCAATTCTGCTTATGTGTGCTTTTGAAATAAGTTGAACATATTAAAGAGATGAAGCATAAGTATGACTTGGGAATTCTTACTTTTCTCTTTTTTGTAATGGATGAGAATGGTTATGCAAGGAAAACAACAAGGTGATGATGTAATTATAAGGTGTGGAAGGACCTTAGGAGTGAAATGAGGAAAACAAGAAAAAATTGGGAAAGAATGTAGAAATTTCCAGGGCCACAATTGTGGCTTGCAGTAGGGAAATTATGGGACATGTAATTCCTGTGCATTTTTCTCCTAATTTTACCCTTCCTATCCCCCTAACCTATATATTTACACTCACCCTCACTTTTCCTATACATATCATTCTTTAACTCTCTAAAATCAAGAAGCCAATTCCCTCTCAGTTCTCTCTACAACCATCCTTAAAGTCTTTATCTCTCTCCAAATTCCTCACACCTCTCATTTCAATGGGACTGCATATTAAGCAAACGGTCAAGCTAGCTTAATCAAAGGGAAAAGTCTAAATATTGGGTGGTGGATAAAGGAATTTGGCTGTGGAGTATGGAGTGTACTTTTTGATTTACTCGGAAGAGGAAGGTAAACGTTTCCAAATCTTTAATCTTAAAAAAATTATTGTGCCTCGATATTTAGATTTTAACATATTAGAAATATTTGGTTTGACAGAACGGGTTGAATACTTAGGGGGAAAAGTTCACTGGGAAAAATTTATGCACTTTAATTATGTCATATGCAAAGAACTCATCCTAGAATTCTTCACCTACCTCCAATATGAGCTTAGTTAGCTTAAGGATGTATGGTTTCAGTTGTGGGGTCAACTATATGAGTTGAACTATGAAATTTTGTGCAAAATGAGGGGATTCCTGGAATCATCCATAATAGACTAGCAAGATGACTTTCTTCCCACACATTATTGGACCAAACTGAATGGGTTGGAGAATTTTGACTCTTAAAATGCCCACAGTAACATAATTCATAGTTTTGAACACTTGTTGTTAAACAAGTTTATGTGTCAAACCATGTTTGAAAAAATCGAATGGAGCAAGTGTTCAATGAAGGAACTTTTAATATTGTGGTGCATGGATCATAGTGTCCAAGTTTGCACCTGCACCCACTTCCTTAATGCTATTATTGCTACTCTAAGAAAGAGAAGTAATAATGAGGGAATGGGGTATTTGATTATGGCTATTGTGGAATATTATGACATCAAATGTGCTAGACTAACTGTCCATTGTCAGAGGTCCTTAACACTCGTCACTTGATGAGAGCTGAAATCATGAAGTCCCTTAATATGGAACTTCGAGACATCATCATAAAATCTCATTTTAAGATCAGAGTGGGATAGGCCAGTTCAAGCTTAGTGGCCATTACGAGAAAAGGAGGAATTAACTAGGGAAGAGTCAGGATAGGAAGAGACAGCTAGATGGGAGAAGGTCCTAGAAGTAATTTCAAACACTAACAAAACTATTGCAGATAATGCTAAGGTGTTGAAGGAGATAACTGATAGGATTGAATAATCTTATATTTTCTTATGCATTTCAATGTCTTTTCAATCCTATTGTTGTGTTTAAATACTCAATTTATGTTGATCCTGTATTCACATATAGATTAAAGGAGTGAACATAAATATATGCTAAAAAGAAGAAGTTTGAGAAAGTTTAGAGAGCCATCTATAGAGGAGAAACCACTAAGGGCATTCAGAGGAGAATAGGAGAAGACCTAGGAAATAACCCAGGGCCAGACGATCATGGCAAATATGCCGTGATTGCGATAAAACCTTGATCCTAAGGCCACAATCATGGGGAGTCAGCCACGATCATCACACGATTGTGGCCTGCACATAGATAGACACGGATGACCTTCTGAACTTAAGTTTTTAAGGGGTTTTTTGGACTTTTGAGGCACATAAATACTAGGTTTTACCCTAAATGGAACATACTACAAAAAGAAAAAAGAGGAGGATCTAGAGAAGTAGCCTCCAATCTGCCACTTTTAGAAAAACTCTAAGAAGAGGCAGAGACTCTCAAAGTCTGCCATTTTTGGAAAGTTCCAAGATGAGAGGAGGAATCAGCAGAGAGTTTTTTGTTATTTTCCATAAGCTTAGCTATTCTCTTTTAGTTTCATTCCTTTATTTTCATATTCATTCAATTAGTTCCAAGCTTTCTTAGTTTTAATCACGCTTTTACATGTTCTTGAATATTTAGACTGAATGTTTATTGGATTTTGTAGTTGAACTTTATGAATTTTGTAAGGAATCTTTATGTTATATTAATGGATGTTTATTCCCTCAATTTTCCAGTTTTAATTTGCTTATTTGTGATGCTCTTGATTAATTTGTGCTTAATAGTTATGATTTATGCATGTTCTTAGATTCATAATCAATTAATTTAGGTTTTTGTGTAAGTTGTGTGTGCTGGAATTTTCATTTTGAAGCAATTAGTTTAGATTTTGTAATTTGGGTTATGATTAGTCATTTATTAGCATAAAGAGTTTTGATTTCTGTTAAGTTAGTATTTAATTTCAGTTTTTATCAGTTCATTTATAATTTCCAGCCTTGGTTTTTTTTAATTGAGTATGGGTTTTCTTTGTTTAATATCTATTGTGCTTAATATGGACATGTGTGGCTAGATTACTTAGGGGTTTAGAGATATTATAAGGATAAAGGGATGGAAATTGTGAGAATTGAGTTAAATTTGTCTTAAATTGGTGCTTTTAGGTCTAGGTTGGTTTGGGATTTAGGATAAATGCCATGAATTATAGGTTTGATCACCCTGTAGGTAACTTTCTAATCCAAAGGCCAAGGTTGAGCTTATGATATGGAATAGTTCATAGGGATTTCAAAAGTAGCAATAGGCTAGTTGAATTTGTCAAAATAATTAATCAAGTAATCTAGGGTCCCATACCTCTAAGTTACACCTTCCAAGCTTATGAGTAGGCGACCTAAGTTAGTTATTTCGTAGTACTTAATGCATCTTCACTATTGAACTTAGAGAGCCGATTCTAGGTTATAGTGGAGATCGGGGCATTTCTAGAGCTTATTAGTTTTGCTTATTTTAAAGAAATTAAGGGTTCTAGAGCTTAATTGAGTCCATAGGCTAACACCATGATGAGAGTACCCTTTTGTTTAGATTCAAGGATTAATGAACATCCCAAAATCCCAAAGATATCTCCAGCACACTTCTTTACCATTGTTATTAGACTTTTCTAAATTTGCTTTGTGTTTGTCTTTCTGATTAAGTTCATTGCATATTAGTTGTCTTGTCTTCATCATTTCAGGTGTTTTTTTTTCTTTTATTACAACATTTGAAACAACATTTGCATCTCATCTCTCTGTGGTTCGACCTTAGCTCACCATTTACTGCATAGTTTGGTAGTTAGGAATTTATTATTTGGTAGTTAACAACAGGCCATCAATAGCTAAGGAACAAAGATGCCAATGCCAAGACATTTGAGGCATCTACAAGTACTTCATTGGTCAAGGCATGTAGATCCTACCTCCAAGACCATCAACATTGCCACCTCGATTGCTATGATTGGTCTTTATGCTCTAACCCTTATCTTTTCATTTATGTCTTTATTTTGTTCTTATGTTTTCGTATTATTTTATTTTGATTCCTAACTTGTATGTTATTTGTCCTTCTTATATTAAGGACAATTGGTTGTCTAAGTGCAGGGTGGGTTGCATTATGTGCATTATATATTTTAATTTTGCGTGTGAATTTTGCATTTTATATGTTAATTTTTTTTAAGTTTGCATGATGTGACTCGTGTGAATGTGTTAATGGCTAGGAATTAATGGAATTAGTTTAACTTTGAACATATTCTTTTAGGTTGCTAAGATTTATTAGCTTGTGAAATTAGTGTCTTAAGTTGCTTTGGTTAAATATGTATGTTAATTAGGATATGATGTTAGTTCCTTACCCTAGGAATTTGACACATTCATTATAATTTTAGGTCAATCAAATAAGTAACACCATTAGTATCTTTTCATAAGAATGATTAGCTAAATAAATGAGGTAAGTAAGAAAATATATTTAAAAAAAGTGTGTGCTTTTGTTAATAAAAAACTATTCCACTGGCCCTTCTTGAAACAAATAAGGTTATAAATTGAGCTAGTAGTTAGTTGAGAATGTGATATAGCTGAGTAACTGTGGGACATTCATCATAAATGTTTGTCTTCGAGTCAAAAGACTATAATGACATTCCAATGAAGCCTCTTAATAAAAACATGACCACGTTGAGTAACTGGGGGACATTCATCACAAATGTTTGCCTTCGAGTCAAAAGGCTATGTTCATATTAACGAAAATTAACATAAATAGTGTGTTGTTTAATAAATTCTACTGATCTTTGTTAATAGTATGATTTATGATGGAAAGCTACTTAAGGATAGTTACAATTTTGACTGACTAACTAATTATCAATATGTATGTGTGAGTGATTGGAGTGAATGAATTTGACATTAAGTCTTGATTAGTATGTATATTTAGTTTGAAGTACTTAGACCCAGATTTCATAAGTTAATAAGTTTGAACAACTTAAAGGATTGTGTTTGTAGTTAAATTTGTTTCGTGAAGTTCAATGCCATTATACCATTATTGCATATATGTGTGTTGTTGTTTGGTATGTTTATGTTTTATTTGTTTTTTTTCTTAAGGATAAGAAAAAGTTCAAGTGTGGGAATGTTGATACTTGTAGGTTGCAAGATGTTTTAGTAGACATTTTAGTATGTTTTTAGTTGTTAATTAATTGAATCATGCATGTTTAGGTTAAGAATTGTGTTAGTTGGATAGATATTTGTGTTTTGAGTGTTATGTGGGTTAGAGCATGCTATTGAGCTTTAATTTTATGTGTTTAAGGTGTTTTGATGTGTTTATTAGTGTTTAAGATCAGATATCAAAGAACGGAGAAGATATCGAGGAAGCCTAATGGAGGACTTAGGGCCACGATCGTGACAAAAGCTGACTTTAGTAGGCCATGATCATGACCTACGCAATGACAAACACAGACCAACCTCCCGAATTGAATTTTTTTGTATTTCAAAATTTTGGCCCAATTAGTAAAGGAATATAGAAAAGAAGAGATGTGACCTAAAGGAGGGGGCCTCCATTTGCTACTTTAGGGGAAAGCTAGGGAAGAGTAAGAAGGAAAAGAGGCAATAAGAGAGAGAAGGTGGAGCTTCTACTACTGCTTCAACCTCCAGTCCTCCTAAGTTATCTTTTCTTCTTTCCATGTTTTATTTCGTTTCTTTAATGTATGAGATGGAATTGATGATGATAAACCTTGGTTTAATGATGTTCTAACTTCTTTTAGGGATTTATACTTGATTTAATGTTAATCTAGTTATGTTTTTAATAATGATGGTTGTTGTGATTATTTGTTGCAATTGCATGCTTCAGTAATAGAGTGTACCTAATGCAAAATGATTAGGTTGGTTAATGAGAGTTAACTGATCTAATAGACCATGCAAATAATCAAATCGGTAATTATACAGAAAGAGATCTTGTATGAAGACTCGATTGTTTATTGAAAAACTTAAGAATTAACTAGGATTGGGTTGTTTTGCTAATCAAGAGATTACAGGTTCAGCAACTTAACTTAATTAGGTTTTATGATTTATGACTTAGTGATTACAACTTGAGAGAGACTAATCTACCCTTTGAAAGTCTGGGACTGACACCACATTAACATAAAAGTGATGAAGTTACATTGATTGTAGGATGAATCTCTTTCTTATAATTTATTAATCTTTCTTGTTTAAATTTCAATTATCAATTGGCGGTACTTAAATTTGATTTCTTGTATTAATTTAGAATTCTCATTTCAACCACTCTATATTTAATTGTTTACTTTTCTGTTTAGTTTTTATTTTCATTTTAATTGCACTTTTAGTCCTTAGACAAAATAGGATTCGATTAGTTCACTAAATCCTTGTGGGATTGACACCCTATATATTATGCTACGACCTATGCACTTATAGAATAATGTGGTTTTTATAAAATTAAAACTTGCTCAATATCATTCTTTTATGTACTTTGAAGGAAGTAATAAAAGTTAGCATTATTGTATCTTTTTCGTGCTTATGTTGTTAACTTTGTTATTTTAGTGCTTTCTTAATAATATTTGTAGGAGCGTGAGAGTTAAACATTGTGAGGGTTATGAGATGTTCGAGAACAAGTTACTTGGTTAACAATCACATAGGGAAAGGCTAAGTCTTACCTAAACCAACCTAAGTGAGATTGTCATGCAAGGGATTAGGCAAACTTACGGTGTAAGTTTGGTGCTTAGAAAACTTTTGTAACAACTACCTTGCTCTCTCTGTTTTGACTATATTAAAAAGGTCAACATTAAGTTTTTTGATATTACTATTTCCTGCTTGTTCTTTTGAATTACTTCTAAAATAATAGAGACGAATAATGAAAATCTTGAAACTATTTATTATATAATAATAAACTATATTTATGTTTTTTATAAGGAAATTCTTAACATTCCAACACTAAATAATTATAAGGTAGATCCCCTAGAATCATTAACCAGTATGTAGTACAATGCGAGTTAGCTTACTTCTTTTCAATCCACCTTCTGAAACACTCCAAAACTATGATGTTGTGTATAAGAATTCGATGGCTGATACCCCGTATAAAGAACATCAAAAATCCACTCTAATTGAATTTATGGATGGTTCTCTACTAGCAAAATCTATGAAGACAAGCTTATGCTTGTCTTTACCTAAGGATCTTATCATTAAAACCAAGAAAAGGATGCTCTTGAAGCTTACTCAAGGGTATTAGGCAATCATCACTCATCACTGAGACAAAGAGCGAAAGTCAATTGCTTAAAGAAGTTGATAAGAATTCCATATTCTTTCAAAATGCCGTACTTTGTCATAAAAGAAACAACATAATAAGCTTTCTTTACGTGAACGGTGTTACATTTAAAAAGAAATCGACTTATAAAGGAATAGTTTCCAATCATTTTAAGAAGTTAAAATAGTGTATAGCTGAAACCTTTTATCCCTCTTAAAAGGCATCCTTAATTTTTCCTTTAAATGAACTTGATTTCAAGAATGATTTATTTTTTTAGGCACTTAAGAAAGCACATGTCCAAAAGGCTTTGATGCCCTAACTTTTTTAAAAACCTAACATTTAATTGGTAATTTACTAACCAAACTATCTTGGAGTTTTTCTCTTCAGGGATCATGCTCAAGGAGCTCAACAAGAAGTCATATGAAAATAAAGAAGTTTATCCATAAAATTATCTCCAAAATGCTAGGTAACAGACTTAAATTAGTTATGAGATCAATCATTAATATGAGTTAAAGAGCATTTATTAGACGCAGAAATATTAGGGATAACTTTCTCCTTATTCAAACGCTATCAAACCAAAAGAGGAGTGAAAATGCTCCTTAAAAATAAAATCTAATAAAGTTTTTTGATTTAATCAGTTAGTCCTTTTATTTTAGATTTCCTCGCAACTTTGTCTTTCCCAATTAAAGGTTGCATCTATTCCAATTCATTCTCCATTTTAATTAATGGGAATCCTACTCCTTCCTTCAATGGAGCTAATTACATTAGAAAAAGAGACCTATTATCTTCTTATCTTTTTGTGATTTATGTGGAGATACTCATTAGACTTACAACTTCTATGATCAACCAATCATAGTGCTTAAAATTCTGATTTAGACATCAATTTAACTTTTATTGATGATTTTTTTCGTGTTAAATGATGCATATCAAGCTCTAAACCAAGTCTTTATAGAGTTTTTGAGCTTGTTCAACTCTCTCCTAAGGATAACTATAAAAACAAACATAAGAGCCGGTTATATCTAGGTGGAGGATTGTTTCCTTGCTATCACTGATTTCTTTATGAAAAGTTAGGGTGGTTCCTCCATCCAGGATTATAAGTATTGTTATAAGGATTGTTTTGAGATCTTACAACATTTCCCAAATAATCCACGTCCTTAGCCTGAAATGATTGACATTCTTGTTATTAATAATCTAACCTGCACGCTTTAGACTACATCACCTTTCCTTATGGAGCCATAGTCAGCCTATCTAACTTCTTGTTCAAGGTCCCCACTTGGCTTTTCAACTATGCCACCACATCTACTTCGTGAACTCATGCTTGCCTATTTATCAATGCTCTAGCTGAGCACCTTTGGCAGTTATTCATGGACATGTCTTCTATCAACTCTTGGGTTGTTTTAGGTGTTTTATTATTTAGCATCTGTCCAACTGTTACATCTGTCAACTACTTTATGCTTTGACTTAGCCTATTATAGAAAGTTTGGATTTGCATCCACAATGGTAGTCAGTGATAAGGGCATTGTCTGAGCATATCCTTAAATCTCTCCCATGTGTCATATAGTGATTCACCTTCAACTTAAGAGTATGATGAGTTTTCATTCCTTAACTTTGTGGTCTTTATAGGGAAAAAGTACAACAAAAATTTATTTTTTTGTCACTTATTTCCATGTAGTGAGTGACAAATGTGGCATCGAATTCAGCCACTACTTAGTCTTTCCTCTTAGGGAGAAGGTTAAAGATATAAACGTTAGGGTTGTCATCCCAAAGTCCATCAAACTAGACTAACTGTTGCACCCTCTAGATGATGTGCAACTTTATTTTGAAGTTGTTTGCTTGAATAGTCAGTCTCATGGTGTTAGATTTTCCTACTAGTTAGGTCTGACCTAACATAATCAAACATTGTATGTGGTTGGTCTACCATATTGTAAGATTCCTCTGTATCAACGTGACCTCCCAAGGCTTTTATCTGACGGTCTACTTCAAACTCTCACAGATTTGTTCCATAACGATTCCTTCAGACTATTATTTTTATTTTAGATGTATTCTGCGTCATAAAATAAATAGGAGCCTAACTCTAAAACTTAAAAAATAAGCTAAACAAATTAAATAATTAAATAATGTAAAATAAAAACAAGAATAAAACATAATAAAAGAAAATAAAGTAATAACTAAAACTTGGTTAATATAAACTGATTAAAGCCCCCATTAATGAAACCAAAAACTTGGTTAATATAAACTTAGTTAGTCATTTATAAATTATTCGTAAGTGTATGACGTAGCTATAGCTAGTACTGGCAAGTACGAGTTAATCCCATGAAGACAATGAATAGTAGTAATTACCATTATCCTATTATCTAGTCTATAAATCTAATTTTTATTTTTGATAAAGAAAATAAACTTATGCAATTAAAATAAAATACACAACAATACTAAACAATGAAACAAGAAGTCACTTAGAAAACTATTGATATCAAGAATTATTGTCTAGGTTACAAAATCCCCCTAAAAGCCCTTAAATAGTTAAGCATTTATTATACAATTGTTTTATTGATCATTGGACTATGAAAATTCCTATAGTATGCTAATAACTCACTTTAGACTGTTAACAACTAATCTTAGAATTATCAATCGATATTATTCAAGTTAAAAATACTAAGATTGCTTTACCGATTTGTGAATTTCACCATTAGGCTTAAACCTAATCTAGAGAATTTATGTCGACTTATCTCTAGGTTTGCATTCAAATCCTTTCAATTACATTAGATCTATTTCATGCATAAAATTTTTAATCTCTACATTATGAAATCAAATTATGAACTAATATTTCGGATATATTAGAACATATATTAAACACATAACTGAATCATAATATATCAGTCAAAACAATTGGATTAAATAAAATAATCGAAACATTTTATAGCATAAAAATAGGGTCATGTTACCTAGACACTAAAGATGTTTAGTAAAACATGATAGTAAATGAAATCAACCAAAAGCAGAAAAAACAAATAAAAGAAAAAATTCATAATTCTAAATCTTCATTTATCTCCTATCAAGTGTTCTTGGAAGGTAAAGGTTTGATCTTGTATTCTAATGGATCTTTCAATGATTTTTTTGTGTTTTCCACTTCTCTAAATCAAAATTGCCCCTTCAATCACCTATGAAACTCTTTGAACATCTTTGCACATCTGCTCTTCTATTTTTCCTCTGAACATGTCTTTTTATAGTAATTTTTAGGGTTCTGGAAGATACACGAGTGTGTATTAGAACCTAAAATCTCAATTCGTAATTTTTACACAACCACATGCATAGCCATGTATCCCTTCTTTGCTTTAAATCTTCTTTTTATACCATGTTTTCATTAGCAAATATATAATAAAATATCAAGAAAATACATCAAATATGGGGTATAAATATGATTAATTATGCACCTATTGTATATTTTATATCATCTAATGACATTTTTATATAATATAGTGGTATTTTTTATGTAATGTTTTAGTATTTTATGTATAAGGTAATGGCATTGTAGAGATGAGTGATAAAATGAGAAATAAGGAGAGCTCTTTAGATATGATGACTCTATATAGTTAGGTGAAAAATATTAAGATGAAGATGGTATTAAAAATGGAAATGAAGTTTTAAAATTTGAAAATGATATTTAATTTATACCAAATTTATGTAAGATGTCATGAGCTTGTTATTACAAAAAGTGAGGAAGAAGAGTTGAGAAACAAGAGTTTAAAAGTAAAACATTTGTTTATCATTAGGTTTAATTGCATAAATCACAGAGGATGAATAGAATTAAAACAAGATCAAGTAGAAATATTTCTCTCAATGGTCAGGTATATTGCCATAAGGTTTAATGTATTTGGATTATAATCAGGTCTGAAGATGTACATAATTATGATTTGATTTTGGGTAATGTGTGGTTTATGATGCAACATCAAGTTGTGGATAATAAGACATATATTAGAATTGAATGATAGTTGTGAAATTAGGTCATGGATAGATATATATAATTTTGTGTTGCTATGGAAGGTATGAAAATATGAAATTTTTATAAAAGGATTATCTTAATCATATAGACATTAAAGCGAGTGACATTAGAAAAAGGAGGTGCAAAGGTAATGTATATCTTGCCTAATTGCAAATTCACTTTAAGAGTTTGAATTAAATGAGGAAATTTATTTCCAGCCCTATTATGATTTTGATTTGTTTAGATAGATATCTTGATAAGGTAGGAGGAGGCCAGGTTTTGAGTAGGAATAGAGGAGAAAAACATATCCAACACTTCTACACATCATTTAATTTCATTTCTTTGTAGTTTTCTCTTCATCTTTAATTTCTTCATCTACTTTTGATTTTGAAACAATAGCCATATGTGGTTAATTCAAAATATTCTAATTTAAGGGGATTCAAAATTGTAGTTGTTACCTTGTAAGGTTTTGATCTAAACTTAGATTTTATTTAATTCAAGCATTTCTTATTTTGTGTTCATATATTTCATGAATAATTAATATTAATTAATATAACAAATTAATTTGAGGATGATTAGTCTATTTGTATTTATAAATGCAGTGATTTGTAATGGTCATTAAGGATTGATATAAGTAGCAAATAGGTTATTTATGAAGTTGCATATTGGACTTATGAGAAAAAAGAAAACTAAACTGGATATTTTTAGATATCTTAATTATTTAATTTATGATTTAGAATTTTTTATAATTAAGCTTATTTCTATCATTTAATTGATATGGAATGCCATCACACCCAAAACAAATTAATGGTAAGTTTTAGTTTGAATATTGGGTTTAGACCAAATAATTTAGAAAAATTTGAAACTTATTATGGCTATCCTAATAGGTTTTGAAATAACTACTTGAATTATGAAAATTATTATTTTTAAACCAATGATTAAAGTTACAAATGGATAAGGTCTTTCCCTTGAATCAGAGTTAAGTATAAATGAATTTCTCACTCTTTATATTCAGTTGATTTATTTTAATTCTTTGTAAGTTTTAATTAATTAGTTAATTAATCATAAATCCCCACTTCGTTTGATTAAAATTAAGAAACTAGTTTCTAGGTCTCTTAGGATTCAACCTGGTTCCATGATTACTACAAGAAGTTAGTGAATCAAAATTTTTTAGAGCTTCGACAACTCAATCAAAATTTTGGGCCATTGATGGGAAACTATTTTGGTTTCTTAGTTTCTTTGTGTTATTTAACAATTTATTGCTAATTTCTTTTCTTGTATGACTCATTCTTCATATATATGTAAATTACGTTATAACCTATAAATTGAGAAGATAGCACATCATTTAAGGAAAGAGAATAAGCAAGGGAAAGGTCATTCACCGGTAGAAGTGAAAGTTAAGATAGATCTAACAATTAGTGAAGATTTTAACTTCCTAGAAGTTGAAGAAAAGATGGCAAATCCCAACACTAGAACATTAGGGGAGTTAGTAGCACCAAATTTCAACCAACAAGCTTTATACATAAGATTTCAACATATTGAGGTAGATTTTGGAATTAAAATCTAGTTTGGTTCACTTACTTCCTATTTTTTGTGGTCTTGTAGGTGGAGATCTATATAAATACTTGAAAGAGTTTCATATTGTGTGCTATGAAATGAAGTCTTAAGGAGTGATAGAAGAACAAATTAATCTCAAAGCCTTTCTATTCTCATTGAAAGATAAGGCAAAGTATTAACTATATTACCTTTCCTCTGGCTCAGTGACAACATGAAATGAAATATAAAGGTTGTTCTTTGATAAGTTCTTTCCTCTATCATGAGTTATGGTTTAGCTACTTGCATTATTAGATTCCTAACCAAATTTTGATTTAGTGCTTTTATAAAGGGCTATTATTAATTGATAGGAGTATGATAGACGTGGCTAGTGAAGGATCTTTAATAAATAAAACACTAGAAATAACCAGAAAACTAATTTAAAAAATTCTCAACAATTTGGGATAAGGATGAATGGAGTTGTTAAGCATATGAGTGAGGTAAGTAATACTAAGATTGAGGATAAAATTTCAGATTTAACTACTCTACATTGTCATATAGCTGTAGGTCAACTATAATCGACATGAGTGTGTGGAATATGTTTATTCCCTAATCATCCTGCAAATATATGCCATACATTACAACAAGACTCCCTTTAAGAAGATAATGCAATATAAAAGAAAATATAACCTTTAATTTAATCATTATAGTCCCGGATAAAGAGAACACTCAAACTTTAGTTATAAAAATCAAAGAGGGCAATAAAGATACCAAACTTACAATTTCAATAGACAACCTCAAACACCTACATATACTCAATCTCAGTCTTCAAATTCAAGTATGTCTTTAGACAAAATTGTTTAGGCATTTACCACTAATAGTCAACAATTTCAACATAAAATAAGAGCAAGCCTTCAAAACTTTGGAAATCAGATCGCTTAATTAGCCACCTCAGTTAGCAAATTAGAAGTAAAAATATGAAAAATTATCTTCACAAATGTTGTTGTATCCTAAGAAGAATATGAGTGCAATGACATTGAGTAGTGGAAAGGAAATTCAATATAAAAGCATAATGAGCTAGAGAACAAAACATTATATTAAATTTAGGAATCAATAAAGGTAAAAGATGATTTTTCTTTACCTATATTGTCTAATGCATGTGAACCTCGTTTTCCTTGTAGATTGGCTAATTCGAAAGAAAAGAAATATGAAAGGGAAATCTTAGAAACCTTTAAAAGGTGAAAAAAAAAATATACCACTTGTATAAGCCATCAAACAAATTCCAAATATGGAAAGTTTTTGAAAGAACTATGCACAAATGAAAGGAAGCTAAAGGATAAGGAGAGAGCAATTTTTGGTAAGAATATTTCAATTGTGGTAAATAGGAAATTACTAAAAAATGGAAAAGATCTAAGTATATTTACACTTTTTGATGTCATTGGTGATAATAAAATTAAGTGTGCCATGCTAGACTTTGGTGAATCTTAATGTCATTCCATAATCAATTTACCGACCTTTAAACTTGAATTATTTGCAAGAAAAGTAATATGATTATTTAGCTAGTTGATCATTCATATGTGCATCCTATTAGAGTTATAGATGATGTTTTAGTCCAATTTAATGGTTTGATATTTCTAATAGACTTTTACATCTTCAAAATAGATGAAGATAACGTAAAACATTTAGTTTCAATTTTTTTGGGAAGCCCATTAATGAAGAAAACCAAGATGAAAATTGATGTGTAAGAGGGTTTGACAGGGAGATAGTGAAGTTCGATATTTTTGAAGGAATAAATTACCCTAATGATTTTCACTTGTTTATCATATAGATATTATGGATTCAATTGCTTAATATATTTTTAAAGAAGAAAGTGATGATGATGAGTTGAAGTTTAAGACTAAACTAGAAGTGAATGAGTAAGTTGATGAAACATTTGAAGTTATCGAATCATTATCGATGGTACTAACAGATTTAAAAACTTTAAATGGTGAAATTACTATAACAAACAAGAAAATGTTGCCTTCTATTTTATATGCTGCAAAGATAAAATTGAAGGCCTAACCTAATCACCTAAAGGATGTTTATTTGGGTTAAAGAGAGTCATTACCTATCATCATCTCAAAAAGGTAAACTACTTGGCAAGAGGAAAGGCTAATAACACTTTTAAAGGAGTATAAAATTGCAATTAGTTGGACTTATTACTAGCATAAAAGGCATAAGTCTAACAATTTGCATGCATAGGATTATTTTTTTGGAAGAGAATACACTTAATCCAATAATGAAATATGTGGTAATGAAAGAGATTCTAAAACTTTTGAATGTAGGTATAGTCTATCCAATAAAGTGAATGAGTGAGCTTAGAAAAAAAAAGGGATTATAGTTTTATAGACTTGAGGAAGTTCAACTTAGCCACTAGAAAGGACCATTTCCTATTATCCTTTTTAGGTCAAATTTTGGAAAGACTTGTAGGTAAATTATGTTTTTTTTATGATAGTTTTTTAAGTTACTACCGAATATAAATCGCTCAAGAAGATCAATAAAAGACTAATTTTTTATGTCATTTTCAAATGTATGCCTTCAGGTGAATGCCTTTGGTCTTCTTAACGCTTTAAGTACATTTCAAAGATGTATGATGAGCATATTGACAATTGTATTGAAGTATTCATAGATGGTTTCACTATTTATAAGGATTCATTTAATGATTGATTAAATCATTTGTCTAAGGTTCTCAAAAGATGCATTGAGACAAATCTTGAGTTCAATTTTGGAAAAAATGTAATTTTATGATTGACCAAAGCATGGTTTTAGGATATGTGATTTCATCCAATGATATAGAAGTAGGTAAAGTAAAATTGGATTAAATTGTGAGCTTACCTTACCTTACAAATTTTAGGGAAGTTTTATCTTTTCTGAAAAATTCAAGATTTTATCGTAGGTTTATTAACGATTTTTCCAAGATTATGATGCCATTATCAAAGCTGCTATAAAAAAATGTTCCATTTGAATTTGGAATGGACTATCAAGATGCTTTTGACAAACTCAAGGCATTATTGGTAACTAAGTCTATTATTTAGCCACCAAATTAGGAACTACGATTCAAGGTCATATGTGATGCTAACAATTATGTAGTGGGAGCTATTTCAAGCCAAAGGATTAGGAAAAAATGATATTATCTATTATGCTTTAAGAACATTAGATGCTGCAAAGTGAAATTATTCTTCAACTAAAAAAGAATTTTTGGCAATTGTTTTTGCTTTAGATAAATTTAAATATAATTATTTTCTTAGCTCTAAAATTATTATATATTGGTAAGCGATGAAGATATTTTACCTATTTTTGAAACTTTTTTTAATAGGCAATTGCTCAAAATGAAAGGTATGGTTCTATAGTATGCTAACCTTGTTAATTATTTAGTTAGTTTACGTTAGTTCGTTTAAGAAGGAAATGATAAAAAATGAGGCAAAATATATGTCTAGGTTGAACCATACTTATGAAAGTTCTACTATATCCAAATTATTAGGTGTTATGTGTCAGAGGTTGAACATTGTTCTCTCTTAGCTTTTTGTCACAATCATGCATATGGTGGTCACTTTGGTCCTAACTGAATTACTAGAAAAGTTTTAAATAGTGGTTTGTATTAGGAGACTTTGTTTAGAGATGGTTATGTGTTTTGTAAAAATTATGACAGATGTTGAAAGAAAGGTATGCTATCTCACAAAAATGAGATGTCTCAACCGTAATTATTATAGTTGACATATTTGAATGTATACGACATTAATTTTATGGGTCCTTTTCCTTCATCTTGTGGTTTTTATTATATACTTTTAGTTGTTGATTATGTCTTTAAGTGGGTAGTAGAAAAGGCCACCAAGATTGATGATTCTACAACTATTGTAGGTTTTATAAAGTCTAATATTTTCATTACATTTGGAGTTCCATGAGCCATTATTAGTGATTAGGGAAGCCACTTTTGTAACAAAGCATTGGTAATTTTGTTTAAAAAGTATAGAGTGCATCATTGAGTATCTTACACATAGCATCCATAAATGAATGGACAAGTAGAACTATCAAATAGAAAAGTGAAATCTATTTTTAAAAAGGACAATGAATTTGAGATGAGAAGATTGGAGTTTACATCTAGATGATGTTTTTTGGGCATTATCGTACAACTTATAAAATTTCAATAGGGATGTCTCCTTATTGATAATTTTTGGTAAAGCTTGTCATTTACTAATAAAGATTGAACATAAAGATTATTCGGTAGTGTAATGTTGCAACATGTATTTATCCAAAGTTAGGAAGGCAAGGAAGTTGCAATTACAAGAGCTAGAGGAACTAAGGTTAAATGCTTATGAGAATTTAAGATTATACAAAAAGAAAATCATATTGTTCCATATTAATATGATATTAAGGAAGCATTTTGAGATGAGATAGAAAGTGTTATTATGTAATTCTCGATTAAAGCTTATGTTAGCTAAGATACATTTCAGATGGCTTGGCCCTTTTGATGTCACCAATATATTTCATGATGGTGAAGTGGAAATAAAAAGCTTAGTTACTATAAAGATTTTTAAGGTAAACGAATATATATTGAAACTATTTTATAAGCAGATGATAGTTTTAGGTACGGTGGATATTGATTTGGCACTTCACTAATATGTATAAGTTTGAGGGAAAAAAAGTTCTGTCAAGCATAATGATATTAAATAATTGCGTTTTTTAAGAGGCAACCTAAAATATAATAATTTTTATTACTTCTATTGTAGCTATACATAGTTTTCATTTTCTTGTTTTTGAGAAATTAATTTATTGGCTTGAGGGGTAATTGGGTCTTAAAATTTCAAAATATGTAAATTCATAAGGTGAGATTATGCCTTATGTAATTCAATTTTCAGGATAAAAGATCTAAGATTCTAGAATACTAAAATTCAAAAGGTGTCACACACCTTAAATAACTCAGGTTAGGTAGTAGTCATCCAAAATTTCATAATACAAAAACTTGTAAGGCAATGTCTTGCCTCATGTAATTTCCCCAAACTTCTATAAGGCAATATCCTAATTTGATTTGTTTTATTTTAGGCACAATGCATCACTAACTCTAAGAAGCCCACGCGTCCCAATCTTGATGCCAGACAGCACATGCCTCCACAAGACTACACCACAAGCAGGCACACACTTAACACCAAGTGAACCATGCTTCCTAACTTAGGCGCACTAAAACATAGTCACTCAACCTAGCAGGGGTCCACAATCCCACAACTCCATAAGTTGCACAAACAAGAGTGTTCAATAGCGTACAATGATAGGTCCACACATCCTAAATTCAAAACAACCCACACATCAATTTTTTATAGCATATAACGCTAACACCATTCCCCACTTTACACCACACAATAGTCCTAAGCACACACAATACCAGGCAAGCCATATGACAAAATATCAAGCACAGAAGCTTTATTAACTAAGAACAATACACCATTCTCTTTAGAAGACACCAAGCAACTCTCCATAGTGTTGTAATGTTGTTCCATTTATTTTTTAGTTTTATTATAGTTATTTTAATTAAATAATTTAGATTAATTTCATTTTCATTTTCATTTTAATTTTATTAACTAAAAGATTGTTTTAGTTATTTTTATGATTAGTTATCTTGTTTATAATTGTCATAATTATGGGAAGTTCAAAAGATACTAATCAGACAATGATGAAAGGCATTCTAAGGTGAATCTAAGTGCATAGAATCAATCCGACACTGGACCAACTATAAGTACTAATAGGAAGCATGCTCAAATAGCTAGAAACACATTTATCTTTTTACCAATTGAGATAGACCTTTGCTGATATTCACTTTCAGATCTAAAGAAAGGAAACATAAGTATGCCACTTTTAGAACCTATCATATTAATATGGGTAAGTTTATGCATTATTCTTCCTTGGAGGAATTGCATATTAAATAAAATTTTGATAGTTTGATTATTGATATGAGTTGGAGGCATTTTATGATGATTCATTGTCTAGTATTTGTTGAATTAACATATGAGTTTTATACTACCTTCAAATTTGATAAACTGGATAATTTTACCTTATATAGTCCCAATGTGGTATAATACAGATTAACAAGTATCGAATTTAAATAAAGAATCACTGAATTTAATTTGTCCTTGGGGTTGCTAAATGAGGAATACGCTAATTTGACTCAATATAAAGAATTTGTTGTGGACTATGGTGATTTTGATTTTTGCATATGGAATCATTGTCTTATATCCCATTGTTTTATCATCTAAGTAAATTTAAAGGTAGTGATCTTAATAAGCTTGAATGCATTTATACTTAAAACTTCTTGGCTTTTAATTATTATGGAAGGAAGGCAACAATGTGTACTTACAATAAAGTTAGGTTATCTTTTATTTGGTGTATAGTACATAAAGTACACATCAATTTGGGTGCTTGTTTGTCCATACAGTTTAACACTATTTTCTCATCGAATAGGCACTTATGTCACATTTAGCTAGTAATCATAATTTTTTTCTTATGACTAACAGTGATATGCATATACCCAACAATATGGAACTATTAGATAGGGTTTTGAGCAAGATGAGGTTGCTTGGGCAATAAAAGAGAACACTTCATTTTATATAGAATGATCCCCCCTCCCCCCGACAAGGTTCATCATTAAACTAATTAGAGGATCATGATGTTGTATAACCTTTGTATCTTCTGGCTCCACCAATTCAACACAAGTATCATTTTTGACTGGAGAGGTTGGAATATCAATTTTCTAAACTGGAGAGGAATTTGGATTCATAGGGGGTGATAACTCCATGTCCACCAACACCATAGTACATCTCATTTTAAATGATCACAACCTTAAGGATTATTATACTCTATGCTTTATTTTATATTGATTATCTTTGTGGCTTGTAAGCATCTTGTGCAAACATTGGGGATAATGTACGATTTAGGTGTAGGGGAGTGAGAGTATATACTATGATGAACTTTTTGGTTTGTGTTTGAACTTATGAATGCTACGATTCATATATTTATTATCCCCAAAGGCAGCCTTAAAATTTTTTAATTGTTGTTTAGAGATACCCTAAGTTAGGATACATTCTTGTTTGAGTTTTAATGTATAAGAGAAATGAGTATGATTAGTGTTTTTCTTTAAATTACTTTAAGTATCTCATTGATTTTTTTAAATGAAAATGTGTAAGACTTGATGCATTTTGACACTTATGTGAACTTTTTAGCCTAAGAGCATTCAACACAGTTGTATTTATATAGCAAGCAATGGCTTAAAAATTGGAAGCACTACAGCAGAATCAGACATGGGACTTAGTTCCTCTTTTTTTCAGGAATGAAGTAACTGGTTCGATAGGACCAGGAGCTCTACAAGTCCATAACCTGCTCGTTTACTTTTCTTTGTTGTGTCTGTTGTCAAACATGGGTTGTTTATGCTAGAACTTGTTTTTGAATACATTTTAAGACCATATTATTAGTGAATTTATGAATAAAAATGATTGGGGAACTTACGTATAGTCTGTTTTGACCTATACAAGCCTACCTTTGTCTTTACCCCTAAAGAACCAATTTGAGCCTTAGCTTTCTTTCTTGCATACTAACCTTTTTTTAATAAAGGAAATGGAATATCAAATAAGATATAGAGCTTAGGGTCCCAAACTCACTATCCAGTCGACCTAATGGTTCCCTCCTAGTGGCCTTCAGGCCTTCCCCTTGGCTTACGCTTGTGCCGATACCTTTAGTCAAGTTACAAAACTTCTTGGCATGTTCTTACAAGAAGTAGGTACAAAGTGAAGGGGATAGTTAAATTAGATGTTTTGGGAAGATATCAAGTTTGCACTACAGTTCTAGATAATATTTTTTAGTAGTACCAACTCCTTAATTCCATTGATGTTATCTGATGTGAGGAACTCCACTAAAAAGGTATTGTTTGCAAATCTTTTGGAGTTCCTTTCCTTCTAGATGATGTAAACAAAAAATTTCAAAGCAATTATGAAAATTAATTTGATAGGTTTCAAAATAGAAGCCTAGTTAGAAAGCCATTGTTTGATATATATGAGAGAGTTCCTTAGAGCATGCCATAAATAAGTCCTTATAACAAGTTCCCATATGATGTTAGTGAAGGGCACATGAAAAATAAATGGTCTCTTGATTCCTTATAAGCTGAACACATAGGAAAATTTTTTTTTCAACTTGTAGATATGGAATTCTGTCAGCGGTGTTGAATTTATTTTTGATGGTAAGCTAGAGAAGAAAAGAGATTTTAGGAGTTAAGACCTTACTTTAAATGATTAACGTAGCACATCACGACACTAATCAAAATAACTAGCCCTACAATTATAGCAATAGTGAGTCTAGGTCAATCCTACAGAGAGTGCATGTAAAGATTTTGAAATGAAAAGAAATGATGTTTAAGTTTATGAGGGGTTTTGCTTGTTTTTAAATAAGAAAATAAAATGAAATAAACTAAAAAAGCAAATAACCTAAAAATGATGAAAGTGATGAATTTATTCGAGACCTGATCATCGATTCATTCTCGGCCTACATATGGTTGAACATATTTCATTAAATTATTGTTCTTATACCTCTCTTAACAGCTATTAATTGTAGGTTAATAGTAAGCTTCGTTAACTTCGATTTTCCCTTAGGTCTTACTTAATTAAGACGAGCTTGTTAATTAAACATACCTGGTGAACAACCGATAACAAGCTCTCTACATTTAATTTGACAGCTGCATTATGAATTAGGAAAATAGATTAATCAAGGCAATAATCACACAAGCTTGGGTCATTTATCCTAGGTTATGTTATCCTTAATGATTCTAAACCATTAGTTGCGACAAAAAAATTTCATCATAACAATTACAGATTCTATTGAAAATTATAGCAATGGGTTCTTACATGGAAACAATCAAATAGAGTAGTCAATCATTCTTACTCAACACCTAAACATTAAACATAAGATAACTTAATCAATCCCTAAGAGAAAGAACAATAACAATGAGAAAAATGCTTAAACATGTTCTTGGGTGTCGATATCACCTTCAAATTGGTGTCAAGAAGCTAGCCTTCTATGAGTCTCCAAAGGAATAGAGCTTTGCCCATTCTTCTCTTCAAAAATGAGAGCTCCAATTGAAAAATTCTTCTCCTAAACAAAACATATGGCTACTGTCACATTATATCGTTTTATACCAAAAAGTAAGGTTAAAATGGGATAGTTGGCACATGTCATAGGTGTGACATGGGCTGCCACACATATGAAACTACTGTCACGCCTATGACACATCTTTTAGAGGTTTAAAATTTCTTACGGCCATGCATAGCTCTGACGGTGTGAGGTGAGTCCGATGCCTATGCAACTAAACTATTATACTTTCGACTCACTTGAGCACTTTCTCTTCCGAATTATACCTAAATCCATATATAAACTAACGTGAGTATCTTATGCATATTTATATCGTTAATCACTAAGTTTTATGGAATAAATGTATAATCAATTAAGAACATATCATTTTCCCCCATACTTAGCTTTTGACAGTCCTTAGGAGAAATATCTAAATTAAAGTCACAGACCCAAAACATTTACTCATTTCCTCTATTTCCCAAGAATATATAGTCATAAGTAAAGATGAACAACTTTCAAAAACTATGGCAAGAATTTATCATTCAAATCTTTTACTCACAATCAATCGAGAATCGTCATCTTTAGAATCTGAACAATCTAGAGTTAGACTTGGAAAATGTGTTGAAATAAAATGAATTCATAGGTACACTCAAACACCATACATGGCCATGACATTCCACAACCTTACATATCATTTCATTTCTCCACCATTAGGATTCATATGCATAATTTTGAATCAATGGGCTTTTTAAGGTTATAATGTGGGTAAGCGTAAGGTAAGATGTATTTAGGTAATGTAGCATAAAAGCCATCAAAACTAATGAATCAAAAGTAACATTCAATGCAACATCAAGCGCAAAACTAACTTTTACTCACAATTATGTACATTAACTACGATGAATGCAAAAACTATTTTTCCTAGCTCAAATTCAAAATTTCATACCACAGACCATATAAAGCATAACCAACTAAAAGAAATCACTCATACAATCAATGTCAATGTATTGAAACTACAATGAGTGATCTTTTAAAGCCACATCTACCTCATATGCGTTATAAGAAAATCACCCATTCAATACAAATTTAGGAAGAGAAGTGAATCATAAATAATTTTTCAAAAAAAATGTATTTCCTCGATATTTTTATTCAAAAAAAATTTTCTTTTGTTTTTCTGTTTTTATTCTCATTTAAAAATTGAAAGAAGCTACATCCTAACAATTATGACCATCCTACATATATGCACAACCCTACACTTTTGCTCTTACACATCTACAATCATTAACAATCAAAAAATGCTCCAATAGCTTTAAGGTTTAAGTAGGACATTTTGTTAAGTTTAAAACATGTAATGTGGTTAGCATAAAAAGAAAGGTTAATAAAGCTTAACGGGGCTCGTCAAAAGGAAAATCATATCAATGGGTAGGCTATTTAGCTAATGTAGCTCATGAAACATAGAATGCCTATATCATTTCCATGTTAATTCATATGACAATAATGTGGTATTGAACAAAAAATCAAAGCAAAGTTAGGATGTAAATGTCTTGAAGGTTACATATAGACAAAAGACAATAAGACTGATATGAATGTGTTAGTCTAATAGGGCTCAAAATCTTACTAGCTTGTGTCTACTTAGTCACTACTTTTATAAAGGTAATGCACATTGACCAATCACAAGAGTAAAAGTACATGCTAAGTTATTATGGATTCTTCTAGTCAATTCACCCTCTAATCTTGACTATACAATCCAAGAAGTAATAGAAAAAGAGAAAATATTTATGTGTTTGTTTGGTTCTCTCTCTAGTTTATTGAAAACTTAAAAACATTTAAAAACAAACTTACTTAGAAGCATACATGCATTAAGTTTCCTTAGGTTGCGTCCCAAGAAGTACCTTTGTTTAGTGTCGCTGGCTCGACTCCATACTTTCCTCATGTGAAAAAATTATGATCTTTTAGGGTCACAGTCTATGCTCTCTTCATGTGAGGTTGTTCAGGATAGGGCCTAAGCTGATGAGCATTCAACTCTAGCATCTTTCCTATCTTCAAATTTTCGATCTTTACTTAGTCCCAGCACTATTGGAATATATTGAATATCTCTTCACCTTTTTCCACCTTGTTTAGTTCCTCCAATCTACCAAGTAAAGTTAAAGGATTAATATTAAAAACAATATGGGACTCAACATTTACCTCCGAGCTAAATGATATTTCTTTTTCAACTTTGAGTTGCTTCTCTACTTCTTCAATGAAAGCAATTCCTTGAGTAGTTCTCTCAAAATTCTTAAGCTCCTTCTCACTCTGTAAGGTTTCTCCACTAACATCCATTGGGTACACCTTGAGTTGATATGACTATTCCTCTTTGCTTTGTGATGGTAAGCAATCAAGATTTTTTGTCATCTGACCCATTTGTCTTGCCAAGTTCTGGATTCTAGACATTGTATCTTGTTGGAATTACATCATTTCTTGTTAGAACTATTGTTGTACACCCTGCTGAAATTGTTATACACCCTATTGAAATTGCAAAGTATTATCATTCATAATATTAATAAATTCTTCCAGAAATGTACCTAAGTAAAAATAAGAAACTTCTGGTCTATACAGGAATGGCTGTCCATTCTACAAACTATCATGGAAGTAATTTTGCTAGTTATCCCATCGATAAATAAAGTTAGTTTGATCATTCAAATAAGAGCTATAGGATTGGGAATAAGAGTTATGGAAAACATTACTTCCATACACTAAACAAAAAGTGAAAAGATTAAGAAATAACTGAAAAGAAACTAATTACAAAAAAGTATGTACAAAACACTAATTAAAATCATGAATAAAAACTAAAGCACCACACTCTCTGATAACGACACCAAAATTGACATAGCGCATCATAACATTACTTAAAATAACTGGACCTATCATTATAGTAGTGGTAAATCTAGTTCGATTCCACTGAGAGTGCATATAAATGTTTTGAACTGAACAGAATAGGTGTTTAAGTTTATTGGGGGGGAGGGGTGTTTCAAATAAGAAAATAAAATGAAACTAAACTAACAAAAGCAAATTAAATCAAACAACCTAAAAATGCTAAAAGAGATGAATTCATTAGGTACCTAGTCATTAGTTCAATCTCGACCTACACACAATTGAACATATTTCATTGAATTATTATTCTTATACCTCTCCTAGAAACTATTAATTGTAGGTTAATAAGAAGCTTTGTTAACCTTGATTTTTCCATAAGTCTTGTTTAATTAAGAAGAGCTGGTAGATTAAACCTAGCTATCAAAAAACCTAGAATAAGCTCTCTAGATTTAGTTAAACAGTCTCATTATGAATTAGGAAAATAGATTAATGAAGGCAACAACCACACAAGCTTGGGTTATTTAACCTAAGTTATGTGATTCATAATGATTCGAAATCATTAATTGCCACAAACGAATTTCAACATAACAATTATGGATGATATTGAAGATTCTGATAATGGGTTCTTGCATAAAAACAATCAAATAGAGAATTGAAGCATTCTTAAACAAAAACCAAACATTAAATGTAGGATAACATAATCAATCCCTAAGAGAAAGAATAAAAACTAATGAGAAAAATGTTTAACCAAGTTCTTCAGTATGAATATCACCTTCAAACTAGTGTTGAGAAGCTATCCCTCCATAGGTCTCCAAAAGAATGGAGTTTTGCTCATTATTCTCTTCAAAAATGAGAGCTCCCACCAAAAAATGTTTCTTCCAAACAAAACATATGTCTGTCATCACATTATATCGTTTTATACCAAAAGGTATGGTTAAAATGGGACAGATGGCATATGTCATAGGTGTGACATGGGTGTCACACCCATAACACTAGTGTCGTGCCCATGAACCCCTCACAATGGTGAAAAACTTTTCATGGCCATGCATAGCTCTCACAGTTGTGAGGTGAGTCTCACACCCATGCAACTTATGTATAGCCATGAGCCATTTCTTCGTTTCACCTTTTGATGTGTTCAACATTTATCTTATCTTTCTTAGCATTTTCTTTTCTTCTCTTGCTTTTAATATTTTTGTTCTTACGCCATGAAGACAAAGGATTGTGAATGTCTTAAAAAATAGCTCAACTATTGTGCTTTCGACTCGCTTGAGCTCTTTTGCTTATGAACTAAATCCATGTATAAACTAAAGTGAGTATCCTAAGCATTTTCATATCATTAATCACTAAGTGTTAGGGAATAAACGTATAATCAATTAAGCATATATCAATGATTTTATACCAATCAAGCTTAAAACATCTTCTTTATAGTAGGTCCTTGATGAGTTTATTGGATAGTTTGTGTACAAGTTGGTCTTTCCATTAGAAGGTATATAGAATAGCTTAATTATAAGGATGTATAGGCTGTAAATGTCACAATCTATTAGGGAACTACTAGTAAATTCCATTGATGAATTAATTGATCTTAGTCTGAAGTGGCAAATTTAACGTTCCTAAGATGTATAGAGAGTGAAAAAGTTGACCTTAGCTTGAGCTATTATCAACCGTAAGGAGATCAACTTTCCATTCACAATTCTGCAAGAAACATCAGCTTAAATCATGTCCCTTAACTTCAGTAACTAGTTAACAAAGTGATAATTTTAAGCATTTTTGCAGATTTCCCATATGCAATTGTCTTTGAGGAAGTATGAGTGTAACCATCTTATCTATAATGAGTTTTTATCCACGAGTACCCACTAGAATCTTTTCAAGATCAATGCATAATTAGTTTTATTAATTGGAGAGACTTCAACTCCTTCTTGTTTGGGGAAGAACAAATCATACCATTTCATTTTATCAGCCCTTTTGCACCATCTGGATGACTACATAAATTTTTTTTAAATAGCCTTTCAATTGTCTTGATGATGCTTTATGATAAAAATATATGGGAACTCTAATATATATGAAGTGAGTTGAGAGTTGATTTAATGAGTTACAACTTACCCACATAGTACAGGAATTTGATCGCATAAGACTTGATTCTTTTCTAAATTTTTTCAATGAGTGGTATGCAATCCATGAATTTAAGTCTTCTTATAAAAACTGGTAGCCCTAAGTATAGGAGTGGAGGAAATTTAGGGTGTGTTCTAGTGATTGTTACAATGTGGGACTCTAATGAAGTGGCACTTTTAGAGATTAGGAAGTGATTTTTTCTCTAATTGACGTGCAGATTAGAAAAGCTTTTGAAAGCGTCAAGAGCCTTTATGAATGTTTGAATGTAATCAATTTTGGCCCCACAAATTAAAAGGAGATCATCTGCAAAATACAGGTTAGTTAAACCAATCTTCTTGCACTTTGAATAATATTTAAAGTTCGTGTTAATTTCCACTTCTTGCATGATGATTGAAGTGAGAGTCTCTATGCATAAAATAAAGAGGTAAGAGGATAGGGGATCCCCCTATCTAAGGTTTGTTACAGCTTTGAAATATTTTGTGGAACTACCATTAATCAACACAGATAGTGTAGCAGAAGAAATGCATTCCTTTAACCATCAAATGAAAACATCAGGAAAGTCATAGGCCCTGAGCATCATCCATAGGAAATCCCAATTGACATTGTCAAAAATTTTGTGAAAATCAATTTTAATGTTGCATATAAGAGTGTGTTTAGATCTGGAGTAACCTTTTAAGAGCTCTTTCATAATGAGAACATTGTCAACAATCTGCCTGTCACATACACAAACACCCTGATTTTCATTGAACAGAGGGTTATTGCTTTCTTCAATCTAGTTGTGAGATTTTGGATATAATTTTATAGAGGAAGTTGATGTAGGAAATAGGTATAAAATCTCCAAAGTTAGGGGGATGAGACCTTTAGGAATCAAATATAAGAAGTTTCTGTTGATTTCCTTAAGGAGTGCACCATTGGAGAACAATTCATGGACTACCTTTTTGACAAATTAATCAGTGATATTCCAAGACCTTTGGAAAAAACAATCATTAAAACCATTAGGCCCTGGTGTCTTCATTCTATCCATGTCAAAGATAACATCCTCAGTGTAACAGCCTAGACCACCCTCCCCCACATATTGTCTACTTTGGGCTTTGGGCCCAACCTAAACCCTTACAGTTTTGCTCTCTCTATCCCAGCTAGGAAACATGTCTTAAGGGTAGAGGTATCCATACCCTTATAAGGCGTATTTCATTCTCCTCTCCAACCGATATAGGATTCTCATAATAACCTGTTTTGCTAGTAAGGACATTGGGCACAAAGGGGGGTGGCTGGCGAGGACGTTGGGACCAAAGGTGGGTATATTATGAGAATCTCACATCGGTTAAAGAGGGGAACAAAGTACGCCCTATAAGGGTATGGATAACTCACCCCTTAAGACGCGTTTTCCTAGTTGGGTTAGGAAGAGCAAAACCACAAGGGATTGAGTTGGGCCCAAGCCCAAAGAAGATAATATCTATGGGAGGGTGGTATGGGCTGTTACACTTAGTCTCTTTATCATTCATAAGTTTAACCAATAAATCTAAGTTTAGGGGGAGAGTTTTTGTATGGTAATTTTGCAAGGTTCAGTAAATATAGTAGATGATGGATTAAGAGTACCGAGAAGAGTATCAAAGTACCTTACTGCTTCATCTTGTATGTCTTGGTGATTTTGTAATATTGAGACTTCTTTGGAGGTGTTATAATACAATTTGTTATGGTTTGTCCTTGCAAGGATGATATTGAAAAAGAACTTTGTATAGATGTCACCATTTTTTATCCAATTGACCTTCATTTTTTTGTTACTATACAGATGTATGATTTTTGACAACTTGTATGAATTTAGGAAGTGACTATTTTTCCTTGTCCAAAGGTTGTGGACCATTCAGGGTTAGAGTAATATAAGTTTGGAAAGTTTCAAGTTCCATTCTGGTAGAGTTTGAAACTAATCTGGTACGTAATCCTTTCAATGAGTGTAATATTTTGAGCTCATTTTTTATGAATTTCAGCTTTTGAAAATAAGAAAAATGCTTTGTCCCTATAAAAGAAAACTTTTCACCTCTTCTACCGACTTCTCAAAAACCGATTTCCTTAGCTAAATGCTTGTTGAACCTGAAGGGATAGTATGTAGCAAACTTTTGGAACATATTTTCCACTATAATTGATGTGTGATTTGAGAATAATGGTTCTTTGAACTTAGCAATGCTGCTAGGGAATTGAGCTAACCATTTTTCATTGACAAGAGCTCTATATAACTTCTTTTTAATGAACCAATTTGAGCTTTGTTTATTAGAACAAGGGAAAGTGTGTCCCACGTATTTAAGATCAATCACACCTAACACTCCCACACAATGTTTAAAGTCAGCACAAAATTTTTCTAAGTTGTTGTTTCCTTATGCTTTTAATTTATAAAGAGTTAAGTTGAAATCGACACAAATTATCTAAGGTTTGGAGATGTTACTATTGAGGTTTTTGAGGTTGTTCCATAAGATTCTTCTTTGAAAAGCAAAGTTACTTGCATATATAAAAGAGATGATTATATCTATCTTCTCCTACAAAAAGTCAATATTAAGATGCATGGCCTGGTCATTTGAATCTAGTAAGTCCATTTGAATGTCAATAGATTTGTAGCAAATAATGATCATTCCTTAGGCACAGTGAGTATAGTTGGTAAGCATTTTCCATTAGGACCCAAAAATACTTAGCTTGCTAAGATTCTCTAATTTTATTTGGTTTCGAGTAATCTAACGATGAGAAGCTTTTCCCTTATGAGAAAATACCTTAAAACGGAATGCTTTGTGGAATAATTCATGCCTTTAACATTTCAAGTTAAATTTGACATATTAAAGAAGTTTACCTTTTGAGCTTTTCTCTTTGCTCTTTTGAGATCTTCTTCTACCACTATTTGGATTTGTTCATTGATTTCATTATCATTTTTATCCTTTATTTTGCAAGTTTACATAATCAATGGGTTAGCCTTAGGAGTTTCAGTAGATTTAACAAATTTGTGAATAGTTTCAGTAGCTATTAGACTAGATAAATATTTAGGTTTATAACTATTACAATCAGTAATCACCTCTATTGTAGCAAATTTTAAAGGTTCCTGCAGAGTCTCTCCATTCAAGTTTCCATTTTTGTAATTAGTAATCACCTTTATTAGAGCACATGTTAGAGGTTCCTATAGAGTGTCCCCATTTAAGTTTCCATTTCCAACATCATTCATGTTTGCAATATTTTCATTTTCCATATTCACCAAGTTCTTAACATTCTTTTCAGAGGTATCTTCAAAATCTCCCTATTTTGCACTTCTATTTCATCAACAACTACAATGTTAGATATTTGATTTACTATGGTCTCAATGTTCTAGTCCTTCTCCTCAATCCCCATTAGTTCCTAGTATCCTCTGGATTTAAATGTTTTCCCAATAGCTTTCCATATTTTGCCTTGTAACATATAAGAGGTGGCTTTTAATGCTGAGAGATTGTTATGCTATCCTCCTAAAGCTTTTTATCATCTCCCAATCTCATTATGGGGACTTAATTGGGGAGATCTTTGGATAGTTCAATACTAACACAAATACATGCATATCCAATCCTCCTTTTCTTATTATTATTCTCATCAATGCAAAGAGGTCTTTTAGTGTAGCTAGCTAATGAACTTAGCACATAGATAGTCTAATAAACGAAGGGTACATTATGAAAACTTATCTAAAGTGGGATGCTTTGGATTTTGACAATTTTTAGTTTCATGTTGGGCTGCCAAGCTTGCAGAAAGATTGGATGACTACAATATGCCAAGGACCTTTTTCAAGAATTTTGTGAGCATCAAAATTAGAGGGGAAAGTGAATAATATGAGGTTTTCCTCTAAAATTAACATATCAGGTAAGCCCTTGTTTTTGCAAAATTTATGAGCCTATTTTAATATGATTGGAAAAGTTGGTCTTTGCTTAAAGAAGATGCCAACAGTCATGGAATCCTAGCTACAAGCTGGTTCTTTCAAAACCTCAAGTTTAGGGTAGACTATGAGTTTTCCATCCAATTATATGGGTGGTTTGAAGGAGAGGTCCGAAGTAAGGTGGTCACCAACCACCTATTTCTAGGTTCTTTGAGGTAAATGTTCTATATGGGAAGGTGGTGATGAGGGGGCAGGTAGTTTTATCCTGGTCAGAGGAAGTGAGCATTATTTTTGGGGTTAGGCCAAGAAGTAGAAAGTATCAGTTTTTTTCAATTGGGGAAAACAAAAAAAGTAAATTTAAAAACGGTAAAGAAAATTTAGACGGAAAGAATGAGGAGAGGGATAAGACTAAAATGCCCATAGTTAGGAAGGGAAGACAAAATCTAAGGAAGGGCTAGGGGAGAAGATGGAGATGTAGAAGGAAGTGGAAATTGAAGAGTATCATGAGAACCATACCTGTGCATCACCTAGAGAAAAGAAGGAGAGCCAAGACCAAGACATCTGTATAATGCTTCCTTCTTGCAGAGTAACCTTCTTACAAGTCACTTTTAACGTTTTTTATTAAGTTCCTTAATAATTTTGAGCCTTTATTTGAAGAAATTATACAAGGTTTATTTTCATAGGATTTTGACTATTTTTATGAAAAGTAAATTGGTTGATTCAAGTTGCATTGTTTTGATTACATGTTTTCATGGAATAAGGGAGAAGTGTGATAAAGAAAAAGAGAAATCTCCTCTTTGATTTTCTTATGAAAAAAAAAGACAACAGAGAGGGAAAAATTATGAGTTGATTGAAAAGGATATTATTTGAATCATGTGAGTTTTAGAAGAAATTGAGTTAAAACTTATATGGGTAAGTTTGTATAATTTCATTCAATTTATTTAAGCTAAAACTTCTTTTTTTAATACCTTACCAAAGCCACATTATAACCCTTACAAGTTGTTTTAATTTATACGTTAAATTCATTTTTGGGTAATGGTAAGAATAAGATTTATGAGCAAGCTTATGCAAATAACTCACAATGTTTTGATTTGAGAGCTTAATGAGCATCAAATACTTTGAGTGTATAGTTTGAAATCCACGAGAGGGTGTCAAGTCTTATTTCATTTAATTTTTATATAATTAACGAGGTGTTATCGTCTCATTTTAAAAATATTTCCTATAAGTGTTTGTTGTCTCAATTATTATTTTATCTTATACCTTTAATGTGTATTAGCTATTGAGATATTTCTAGATAACAGAAGGAAGAAGAGTGGTTATTATGAGGATGACTAGTGTATTAAATTGATGTATGCTTGAGGACAAGCATGAGTCTGGTGTGGAAGAATTTGATAAGATGTTATTTGGTTAAGTTAATTGAATCTATCTTTCATTTTGGTTTGATTTTGTTTTTAAATGGAAAATTTTATATTTATTTTATTTTAGGAGATGTCAAGTGGAGATTGCATCAAATTGGAGCATTACTCATCAAAATCATGAATTGTGTAAAAAAAAAGTGAACAAAATATTGTAGTGGATAAGGTGAGATCACGTTCAGATTCACTTCAAGAGATTGTATTCATTTAGGAAACTTATTTTTAGCATTGTTATGTAGGGATTTGGACTTTTTATAGGGATCTTGGCAAGATAGGAGGAGGCTAGGTTTTGAATAGATTCCCTTCTACACATCTTTCTATTTGGTTTCTTTATAGTTTTCTCTTTATATTTAATCTTTTCTTCTATTTTTGGTGTTGAAACAATAGCCATGTATGGCTAATTCCAAATATTCTGATTCAAGGGGATTTAAAACTCTACTTATAACCTTTTGAGGTTTTGTTATAAACTTAGATTTTATTTTAATTTAAGTATTTCTTATTTTGTGTTCTTATATTTAGTGACTAATTAAAATTGATTGATGGAAAATTAATTTGATTTTGATTATTCTAAAACTATCCATGAATTCAATAATCCATAATTATTATAAAGGATTCGGATAAGTAGTAAATATGTTATTTATGAATTTTTATATTTGACTTATGAGAAAAAAGAAAAATAAATTAAATAGTTGTAGCTATTTCAATTATTTAATTTAGGGTTTAGTCTTTTTTCACTAAACCTATTGATATCATTCAATTGATATGGAATTCTATCATACTTAAACAATTAATGGTAACTTTTGGTTTGAATGTTATGTTTGAAACAATTAATTTAGTAAAATCTGAGACTTATTATGGATATCCGTTTTAGGCTAACTATTTGAATTGTGAAAGTTATTCTTTTTAGATCAATGATAAAAGTTACAATTGGATGGGGTCTTTCCCTTGAATCAAAGTTAACGACAATTGAATTTATCACTATTTAAGTATAATTAAATTTTTTGTTCATTTGAGTTTATTAGTTAATTAATCATAAAGCCCAAATTTATTTGAGCAATTAAAATTAAGAAACTAGTTGTTAATTCTCTTAGGATTCAAGTTGATTCCATAACTACTACAAGAAGTTAGTGAATTGGAATAAGTTTGAAGGCTTCAAAAATCTAGTCATTTATAGTAATTTCATTAGTATGAAAGTAAAAGTAGCGGATTTTTCTATAATAGCGACTATAATGAGCAAGGAAAATTGAGGAATATTCTTTAGGTAGATGCAAAGAATCGAGCGGTTTGTGTTGCATTTGGTGATGTGGTCACCTTTGATACAATAATTCTTGTGAACAAATATCAAATATTATTTATTCCTTTTATCAATATAAGAAATCACATAAAGTATATTTTTCTTAGTTATACATTATTGGGTGATGAGACCACTGATATATTTTTTAATTTTTTTGTACATGGTTGACGTTTATGAATGACAAGTCACTTAGCAATATTGTTACAAATGAGTGCAAAAGGCACAAATTGCATTTATGACTTATAATGATTAAAATATCTGAGAAACATTATGCCTATAAGAGATAAAATTTTGAAAGTTTCTTTTATGAATGTTGTATGTGATGCTAAAATACCAAAGAATTCATTAAAAATATAATGAAATGATTGTTGATCTAAACATAAGAAATAATTAATTGTTTTATTCTTTATTTGATGAGTGAAAGAGGTGCCCTACAGCTTATGTTAGGAATAAATTTTAAGTTAGAATGTCATCCATACAAAGAAGTAAAGGTATGAATGCTACTTTCATGGGCATAGCATGCACGTAGTGTATTGAGATAATTTTTTGAGCAATACGAGGAATTATTCAGGAAAAAGATTAAGCAAAAGATTGAGTTTGATTACTGTGTGTTGAGGAGTGGTGTATCCTTGGTTACACAATTTGATATCAAGAAAGAATTTCATAAGGCATACATAATCTTAGCAATTTGTCCTTGGCTTGGCCTAACTCTACTTGACCTTTTTCGAAGTCAATAGGGCAAGCTTAGGTTAACTGAGTCTCAAGCTTTCTTTAAAAAAAAAACTTAAGGCTCTACTAAGCATACATTTGTTCTGGCACTTACTAAGCTTTTTTTTTGTCTCTCACGTTACTCTCACGTTTATGTTGAAAGAATGAAGCAAAATGTCTTAAGTTTTTCTTTTCATACCCATTTAATGCATTACATATGTCACCTTCCTATTTTTCATCACTAATGACTCATCAAACACATGTCATCATCTCATTGTTCATCTTTAATGACTCATCAACCCACTAATATCATGTAAAAAGACCAAATTGTCCTTTAATAAATTTAATTGACCAACTAACTGAATTAAGTCCCAAAAACATTCCACAACTGTCTTGTTTTCAAATTGACCATGAAATACTCCAATTAGGTTCAATGCTTATTGATTGGATGCTTTTAAAAATTTTGAATGGGTTTTAAATCATCAATACTTATTATTTTCCATAAAGGCATTTTAGTCCAATAATTTCAGATTGTCTGAATTCTATTCAAACAACTTCTACTTTGACCAGTTTAAATTCCCATGGACTCCAATTCTGATTCTAGAGATTTTTCATCATATTTTAAAATTATTCGGTAACATTTCAGTTACTCAAAAGAATTTTTAGATTGAATCCAGAAATCATTAAATGTCACAAAAATTGTCTGGATTTCATTCAAAACTATCACCTAAATCTCCAAAGCACATTTCGTGACTTCTAAAACTCATCCCAAAATCATCTTTGTTCTATCAGTGATCTACGTTATACCTCAATAATACATCAAAAAACTTCTAAACCCTCTGAAAAGCTATGAAATGTGTCTGAATGAGTTTTAAAAGTTGGAAAATATGTCAGAAGAGTCCAGAACCATCTTTGATTTATATGTGATCTCTATTATAACCTCAATGATACATTTAAACACTTAAATTACGCTAGTACAAAATAAATAGAGCATACTCTATAAAATGCATGTATAACACATTACACAGTATAATCATCAAACTAGGATATTTTAATTAATATATGTATGCTATCATGAATTAATGGATTAGACTATCTATGAAATTGCTTATATATTTATGTATAAGAGAAATTTTAGTTCCTAAAATTCAATAGTTGATAGCCTCAATTTCTACCAATTATACTCAGTTTTTTTTTGTTGGAAAATGGTGGCTTATTTCCAACGAGAAAAGAGTTTAAGAATATACAGATTTACAACTGACTATCCCCTTCTAATTTTTAGGATCAATTTTGATCCTTTTATACCATTATCAGATAGAGGGAATATTAGGAACACTCTTAATCTGATTACATTTTAACTGACAAACAAAAATTATGTCTTTAATGATCCTGTCAAAAGACAGTGTACCAGCTGCAAATCTGAGACTGTTTCGCTCCTTCCAAACAAAGTATAGCGTGATGCACAGTAGAGCTTTCTTGGCCTGACTCCGAACATCTCTCCTGAATTTTCTAGTTGCGAAATCTTTCAGCAAGTTCCAATTTGAAGGCATACTCCATCCATTAAAAGCCAAGACATGTTTCCAAATTTTTCAGAAAACCTGCACTCAAAAAATAGATGCTCATGCGATTCATTAGCAGAATTACGGAAGCTGCAAAGAGGGTTATGATGATTCGACCTTTTGGAAACATTATCCATCGTTTTCAGACTACCTTGCCAAACTAACCATGAAATGAATGCCATTTTTGGTGGAACTAGATTACCCCAGACAATAGAGGTCCACATCAGCCTCCCAATAGGTGGACTAAGCAGTTCATATATGGCTTGAGAGGATAATGGTCTTCTTGTTCCATGATTCCACACACAGTTACCATTGGAGATATTAACACATGATAGAGTAAGAGCTCTAAGGCTCATAATCTTCTTAAAACTCCAGGAATGATGCATTTTGATCTCAAAGTCCCAAATAGAGGTGTTCCCTTTCAAATACCTCTCATGAATCCAATGGACCCATAAGAGGTCTTTTTTCAAAGCCAAGTCCCAGAGGTGTTGCATCATTAAAGCCTTATTCAAAAGCTTTGACTTTTTAAGACCCATACCTCCATTAGAAATAGGTGAGCAGACCTGATTCCAATTTACTAAAGCCTTTGTAGATAGTGTGGAGCTCCCGGACCAAAGAAAAGATCTTGCTAAGGTCTCAATCATTTTGATGACTTTTGATGGTAGGAGACAAATATGAGACCAGAAGATCTCAATGTTTTGAATCACAGATTTTATCAATTCAAGCCTGCGAGCATATGACAGGAATTGAGCACTCCAGTGGAGAATACTATCCATAATTCTGTCAACCAAGGGTGAGCAATCATCAAAGGAGAGCCTCTTATCAGTAAGAGGCACTCCGAGATACTTATAAGGGAAGTGGCCTCTTGCAACATTCATCAAGGAACATATGTCATTACAAGAGTTCAAAGACAAACCTCCAAAGAAAATGCAGCTTTTAGAAATGTTGATCTTCATTCCAGAAGTGTCCCCAAATTCCTGCAAGTAGTCGAAGACGAGTTGGATTAAGTAGGCATTTCCCTTACAAAAGAGCAAGAGGTTGTCTGCAAATAGGATGTGTGTAAGATTCAACTTCTTGGAGTGAGGGTGAAAATCAAACTCTCTAACCTGGCTCATACTTCCCATTAATCTAGAAAAATACTCCACAGCAAGGCAAAAAAGGTAAAGAGACAAAGAATCTCCTTGTCTGAGTCCTCTTTTCAAAACCAAAGATTTCACCATAAATCATCAAAGAAAATGAGGGGGTTATGATACACTGCATAATTCAATTTATGAGTTTTAAAAGGAATCCCAAACCTTTTAGAACCTGCTCTATGAAATGCCAATTTATAGAGTCAAAGGCTTTTTGGATGTCAACCTTTATTGTACATCTAGGAGAAATACCCCTCCTATTATAGCCATTCATCATTTCTTGTGCAACCAGCACATTTTGAGAGATTTTACGCCCTGAAACGAAGGCAACTTGTTGGCAGCCAATTAGTGTTGGAAGAACACTTTTCAACCTTGAAGCAATGATGGAGGATATTGCCTTGTAAATCACGTTGTAACAAGATATAGGTCTGAAATCAGAAGGGGACTTTGGACATTTTGTTTTGGGAATCAGGTGTATTACAGTACTATTTATGTCCTTTAATAGCCTGCCATTGTTAAAAAAGTGAATGATGCCATTACAAACATCTTGGGAAGTAATATTCCAGGCAGCTTTGTAAAAAGAGGAAGAGAACCCATCAGGTTCGGGGGATTTTGTATCATCCATTTTGAAAAAGGCATTTTTGATCTCTTAAATAGTAGTAGGCAAGCAAAGCATTAGACGTTGATCAGGGAGACCAGTACGACCCGAAGAAATAATCTCATGTTTTAAAGGAAGGACAGGAGAGTCCTCCCCTAAAAGTTTATGGTAGGACCTAATGATTTCTTGTTAGATATCAACTTCATCCACGAAAAGAATACCAGAGCTACTAAGAAGTGAGCCTATTTTCAGGAAATTAGCCCTCGCCCTCAATTGAGCGTGGAAAAAAACACTATTGGAGTCACTGTAAGTGATCCAATTTACCTTAGTTCTTTGAGAGTAGTAGAGTTTCTCAGCCTTCAAGACTTTGAAGAGATTGTCCAGGCTAGCTTTCTCCTTTTTTTGCAAATCAACATCAGTGGGATTAAGACTAAGTTGCCTTTGTATTTCATTTAGTTCAAGCTGACTGTTTTTTATCCTGTCCCCCATATCCTTCAAGTGAAAGGAGAGGAACTGCCTTAAAGCCTTCCTTATCTTTTTAAGCTACTGGACCAACAAGAAGAGAGGACTTCCCTGATTTTCATAATCCCAATTTTCATAGACAGTTTCCTCAAAGTTAGGATGGGCAGTCCATGATTTCAATAACCTAAAGGGAGAGTGTTTTTTCTGAGCCATTTGGTTACCATAAATCACCACAAGAGAGTGGTCAAAGAAAGGGGGTAGAAGATTGCATGAGCATTAGGATATGAAGATTCCCAAAGGTCATTTATTAAAACCCTGTCAATCTTACTAAACACTCTGTCATTCCCAGCTTGCCTGTTACTCCATGATAAAAAATTCACCAGAGAAGCTAAGATCATAAAGAGAAGTTTAATCAATAAGTTTTTTTAGCTCTCTTGTGTCCTTTTCCCTGACTTTACTAGAACTACGATAAGTGGAGTTGAGGATATAGTTAAAATCCCCAACTACCATCTAGTTGCAGTTTATAGATTTATAAAGTTGAATAAGATGATTCCACAGATCAGTTCTCAGTCCCCCACTATTGAAAGCATAAATAAAGCTTATAAAGAATGGAGAGTTATTGGAATTTTTCTGATGCACCAAGCAGTGTAGCAGCTGCACAGTTCTTAATAAGACTTGACAGTCGAATGATAGAGAGTTCCATAAGATCAAAATTCTCTCTCGATCACCGAATCCAAAATTGTGGTCATAACTCCAATTAGGTGCTATGAACCTTGCTACAGATGAAACATTTGACATTTTCATTTTGTTTTCTACTAAACAACACAAGCAAACTTTCTTTTCAATCAAGAATTTCCTGATAGATGATTGTTTAGTAGGGGAGTTTAGACCTCTGATATTCCAATGGGCAATTATCATATTTTAATTTTTCTTTTGGCCTCTCTTGACCCTCTTAGGTTACACTTTCCCTTTACTACCATCAACAGAGTCAACAACATTATTAGTTGTAGCCTTATCATTCTCATGAAAGAATTCCTCTTTAACAATGCCTGCAAGCATATCATAACCATTAACAATGGGCAAGTGTATAGCAATAGTACCTAGACCAGAGATACTCTTAATTTTTTTGATCATGTGAGTAGGCTCCTCCTGTAAAGGAATAGGATTTTCCTCCACTATAACCAATTGCATCTGAGATGGAAAGCATTATCTTGGAGGACTAGCCACTTGAGAGCCCAATTCCTGACCTATGGATTCAGAGTATGGCTCTTTAACCCCACACTCACTGCTTGCTTGTTTACTTGATTCTTCAATGATCACCTTCTCTTTACCTTTTTCTCCAATACCAGCCTGTGCATTCCTTGGCATTGTTTTAGCTTTCTTAGCATTGTTGTTCTTGGGTACCCAGACAACGTTCACCTTCTTATTACAGCTCGATTCATGATGACTGAAGATACGACAATTAGAGCATTTTTTAGGGACCCATTCATACTCAATAGGTTGCTTCATAACGTCTCCATCCGGGTCTTCAATCTCCAGGAAATTAGGGAGGTCATGATTTACATCAATTTGGATGAAAATCCTGGCATAAGCTAGGCGCTCTTTCTTTGCTGTCATGGAATCAATGCAAATGGGAACGCCAATGCACGAGGTTAACTCATTTATCACATTAGCAGACCATAGATTAAGAGGGAAATTAGGAAATCTAATCCAGATTGGGGGGGATTTTATACTGGAGGTATCAACAAGTTCCTTTGGATTCCATATTTTCAAGACCAAAATACTTTTAGCCATATGCCAAGGGCCTTTTTCTAAACATTGCTTCTTTCGAATGAAAGTTGAAAATGAACAGACCTTCTTTTAGGGTGTGCACTGATTTTAGGCCATGTTCCTTCCACCATTCGTCAGCTTGTTTCTGCATCGTGTCTAGGTAGATCCTTTTCCCAGGAACAAACAGCCAAAGCGAGTTCTCCCATTCTTTGTTACCCTCTTCCCAATCAGACTGTTTAATATGAATCCTCTTGAGGCTGATGTTTTGCTGAACGAAACCCAGCTTAAGTCCTGAGTCCTTCATCTTGCTACCCGTGACAGTTTGTGCCCACAACTTGTTCATAGGGGGTGAACCCTAATAGAGGATCCCTCCAAACCACTTCCTGCGTTGCCCAATTTGTGATTCATGATCACCTCTTTAACAAGCTTTCTTAAGAGAAATCAAGCTTGAAAATGTTTGCACAATTATACTCAGTTGTTAATTTCAATGAACAATAATAGTAGTGGAAGATAAGTTTAATGATGGAATGTAGGGTATTGGATTTAATATTGTTATTAAGGAGTTATGAAATGAAGAACCATAGGTTTGAATAAAATATAATATATGACAACCAAAAAAATTTTCTTATAAATGTTGTATTTATCATGGAGGGGTGAACCTTTCTATAGAATGAATACGATATGTTATTCATAATCTATTATTGATGTATATCATATTCTTTATGAATGGACTATTTTTCCAATGTAAAATAAAAATAAAATCATCACAAATAAAATGATCACAATTTGGAAAATAAATTCTTATTGCAATAATCATAATTCCACACAAATATTTTTATTTCAAATTTGGGGTCTAATGGCTCTATTTTTAATGTCAATAAATAATTTTTCAAAAATTTTAAAATAGAAAGCATAAGGAATGGGCAGCTTGATGGAAGTTCCCAAAGTTGTGTCTAACAAACATAGTATAGGTATAAGGCTTCCTTCCAGAGATGTGGGCATGCTTGATGGGAATATACATAGTTACCTATAACAAATTGTGGATGAAAGGCTTCCTTCATGTTAATGTCAAGAATTTATTCCACAAAAAAGGAGATATAAGACTTTTTTTATAAGAAATAAAAGTGGCATGGTTTTATAACATATGGTAAGTTGACATTATTGTTCTAATTAATTAAACATGTGATAAATTGATAATATAAAAATATTGAACTTGTAATACCTTTATGATAGAAAATCATCTAATAATAAGTAAATAAATATTATAGAGCTTCTTTATTTTTCCATATTATTTTTATAGGATTATACTTAAACAACAAAACTTATCATATTAAATGTATTAAGTGATAAAATATATTCATCCTAACATATGTTTATCATATTTCAGTAGGATATTTCAAATCAATAAAAAATTGAATATTAAAGCACTTAAATTACATTAAATTGAATTTCTATTTTTACTAATTTAGTATTTATAACATCACATTATAAATATGCTAACTTTAAATATCCAAAAAAAAGGAGAAATTTTGTATATGAAGTCTATTCCAACCATTTATACGTAGCACAATTAATTTAATCTTATATATATATATATATATATGGTTTTATATGGCCTTGGATTGCTTTTACATACTGTATTTATATTTTTAACCACCACATCTACTTTAATAAGGATCATTCGCTAGAACTCATCATAAACTAGTTTTATAACAAAATCCTTTTGCCTAAGAAAATTTATGATATTTTTCTTTGGTATTTGGAAACAAAAAATTGTGTGTGTTTATGAAACAATAGAATGTGATTGCATATACAAGGAGGGATAATTACAATTTCAAACCTTATAATTTACCTCTAATCTTAAAAAAAGATATTTTTATTGTGTGTGAAAGGTAAAGTGTTATTCATTGTATATATCGTGTGTGAAAGGTAAAGTGTTATTCTTTGAAAAACATAATGACAATTATATATAAGTATATTTTTCTTTTCTTATAAATTTAACTAAAGGTTGACCTAAAACTCAATTTCTTTTTTAAAAGACTCAATTCTGGCCCAAAACTTAGTTAACATGGAACGAACATTTAAATATAGGTTGAGTTATAATCGAGCCTTTTTTCCATCCCCACCTCGAAAGAATGATGTTGCAAGCCTTGTTAAAATAGAAATTGTTAACTTTACAATTTAGTGATTAAAAATGTCAACTATCTTAGCCATTTCAAGTCATAACATTTTGAAATTAATGCTTCATCAAAAAATTAAAGCGGTCTTAGCTTTTTTCTATTACATTATAATGCCCCTACTCATATGGAGGTGGAACATTTGGTTTTCATTAATATAAAACTTTTTCCTACAACAAAAAATGATATATATGAAGTTATTTAATTTGCATCAAGTTATCACTGCATAGCACTTCCAAAATAAATGAAATTATCCATATCATCGAGTATATATGTTTGGAAAAAACTAAATACATGACATTTTTTACTTTTGAAGAAAAGAAATAAGAAAATATACTACTTTTAAATATAGATTAGAGGACATTTAAAATTAATATAGAAATGAATACAAGTTGGGAACAAATAAAAAAGATTTGTAGCAAATGGAGAAAATATAAAAATTTTAAGTTCTTCCCTTCATCAGAAGTTAAGTCCTCACATTACTGTAGAGAATTAGAACGATCCTTGTATTCAATTTTTTATATACTATAGTATTGTTATATATAAATGGGTGCTATATATATATATATATATATATATATATATATATATATATATAATGGTGCTATCTTTTTACAAGGTGATGATATTCATAGTATAGAGTAATGATATAAAAACAGTAGTGACAATTTTTATTAGAGTAATAATATTTCTTAGGAATAATAGATTCTAGAGTACCCATTCTTCTAGAATTTTTTTGCAATTTAGTGCCTAAGCTTTTAAATTTTTCAATTAAGTGACCAACATTTTATAAGCATAACAATTCAGTTCAAAACATTAGTTTTATTAGTATTTTATTGATTGACAAACGAAATCTTTTGTCCTTGATCATAGATAATCACATGAAAAATTAATTTCCATCTAATCATTAACATGGACTAAATAGTTCGTAATAAATGTTTTAGTGAATTACTATGTGCCATAGACAAAAAATATTTGCTTAAAGATTAATAAAATATTAACAGAAATAACATTTTGATCCTAGTTATTAAGGTTATAAAAGGTTGGTCACTTAATTGAAATTTTTTAAAACTTAGGCACTGAATTGAAAAAATCTCAAAAGATTGGGTATGTTAGAACATGCTATCCCTATTTCTTGTATATAACAATAGTATTTATATAATAAATTAATGATATTTTTATATATAGTGTTAGTAACTCTTGTATATAATGGTGATATTTAGATAATAGAGGTATTTTTATAAAATGATGAAATTTTTAGGAGAATATGTTCAAAATTGTCTAACCTATTAAGACATTTTCAATTTAGTACCTAAGCTTTAAAATTTTTCAATTGAGTAACCGTTATTTTAAAACTGTAACATTTTAGATTAAAAGGTTATCTTTGATGATATGACATGTCTACTAAATGCCACATGGATTTCCATCTATTTGCAGGCGTTTTGAACTAAATTGTTAAGGTTTTTAAAGACTAGTCATTCAATTGAAAATTTTGAAAAACCTAGGCACTAAATTTAAAAAATCCCAAAATTTTGCGCATTTTAAGATTGTTTAAGCCATATTTTTGTATACAGGTGGGATATTTCTTATATATAGTGGTGATATTTACATGGTAAAGTGATTGTATTTTTTATAGACTAGTGATATTTCTTATATATAGTGGTGATATTTATACTATAGAGTGATAGTATTTTGTATATATTAGTGGTATTTCTTCTATACAGTAGTGGCATTTACAAAATAGGAGAGATGGTAATTTTTGTATATTGTTGGTATTTCTTGTATATAGTGATAATATTTACATAATAGAGAGGAGATATTGACATCATATAGTAATGATATTTTATGTATAAAGCGATGATATTTTAAGTATATAGTGATCGTAATTATATATATAGTGATGATATCTTATATAAAGAGGTGTTTTTTTTAAATAATAAGTTTTTTTAAGATTGTAAATATATATTATTCCTTGAGAGGAAGCATAGGTACAAAACTCATGTAGGACTGCTAGAAGACAATTACAAGTTTTTCTAGAAAAGATATAAACATGGACAACTACCATATCATATCAGGAGATTATCTACTATGAGATTAGCCACTTAGAGATAATATTGGACCTGAATTTATGTTTGGTCATGAATAAACAAAAACGTACTTTAAATAATATTAGAGTTCGTATTTATTAGATACAGTGGTATTATTTCTTATAAAGAGTAATGTTATTTTTTCTATAGAGTATTGACACTATATGTATTAAGTGGTGATAATTTTCTATACATAGTGATAGCACTTTTGAACAAAGTGATGATATTTTTTGTGTAAAATGGTGATATTTTCCATATAAAGTGGCGAATAAAGAAGAGGTCTTTATAATATAGAGTAATGATATTTTTTTATATAGGGTAGTGATTTTTTATACATTTAATGATGATCCCTTTTGTATATAGTGGTTGTATCTCTTGTATAGAATGATGCTATTTTTAGTATAATATGGTGTTTTTATTTTAATGTAAAGTGACATGTTGTTGTATAGTAAAATGGTATTTTTGTATAGAACAATGATATATTTTATATATGCATAGTGGTAGCTTTCAGGGAACCTATTGATCTAAAACATCAAAATTTAGAAAATTAAGGATTAATTCAGGAAAACCCACAACAAGAAATGAGATTTGGTGACGATTCCCCCATACTATTTTTTTTCAATTCCTTTTGCATTTACTCTCATAAATCATTAAATTATGATTTGCATACAAAATGGATGATAATATTTGTTATTAGAGATTTCCTAAATTTAATTAATTTTAGTCTCTCTTCAATGGTGGATGATATTAAACAGCTCAATCTTCTCCTTCTTTTTTGGGCGTATTCTTATATTTTGAACTTAATCTAAGTTATTAGCATTTAATAAAAAGAAAAGAAGAATGGATTAAATTAATTATGAACTGTAAATATGGAGGTTATAGAGAACATATGGGAAGAAATAAACAAATAACAATACAGATTCTATAACTTTGTTTAATTATTTTGTTTTTGGATCTAACAAGTTTGTCAATAATGTACTAACTTTACTAGTTCAAAGTTGATGTATTTAATTTACTTCCATTTGGAATCAAGTCTAACAAAAATACATAAAGTGTCAACTAGTATTGTGGGATAAAACATCAGTTAAGGACTTTGTGGAGTAACCATAACCCAAGCAAATTAAAAAATATAGCTTGCTCAAATTACTCAATCGAGCATTTCTATAGTGATAAAAATTAAGTAGATTAACTAGGAAGTCAAGAACATGAAGGTGGACGAAGAACATGAAAAGAAAGTCGACATTGTTATTAAAGTACTTAATTCTATGTCAAATTGATTAAAATACGTGAAATAACAATATATTCGCAAGGCATTCTAATAAGGTAATAATTATTTTCAATAAATTGAGTTCATTTTAAAATGTTGTATTTACAAAATTTTTAATTCAAATTTTTTTGATAAGTTTAATACAATTATTTTTTTATATACTTTTGATGAATCATCCACTCAAATATAATAATTGTTAGAGTATCACATATTGACTAAATATGAAAATGTTAAAAGGTTTATAAGTGGTAAGGGTTAACTATCCAAATAACTAGTTCTAGTTATTTTGGCAATGGTTGACCCAAACTCAATTCTTGTTAATGGACTCTACACTATACCCTTATTAAAAAAATTTAATAATAATAAAAACACAAGTGTTACCATAATGTATATATTATCATCAATTATAATATTTTTTTTCATTGTAACTTTTACTAATGTCTAATAAATACTAAACCTAAACCAACTTAAGCAAATTGTTTGAAATTGGATTAGCCAGACTAAATTTTATCTTATTTAGTATTAATAATATTTTAGATTTTACAAATTAATCCATTATGACTTTGAATTGTTTATTTTAAAATTGAAACTTAATTAAAGATGTCAATATTAGCCTGGTCCACCGCCCGCCCGTCGCCCATCACCCAAACATATTTGAATAAAATTTTTAATTATTTATTAAAATAATTAATAAATAATTTAAGTAAATTAAAAATTTATAATTAATGTAATTCATAAATTTAACAATAACTATTAACTTATTAACTTTTCATATAAATTTATAACTAATTGAATTAAATATCCTAATTAATCATACCATTATATACATCTTAATAACTTTATTATATCATAATTAATTAATTATATGTTGTTATAATTTAAGGTTGTCACATAATACATATATTAAAAAGAAAAAAAGGTGAAAATTTTATTAATTTTATGAAACATGAATTTGATTTTATCAATTCTCTCTTAAAATAATTAATAAATAATTTAAATAAATTAAAAATTTGTAATTAATGTAATTCATAATTTTAACTATAACTATTAACTTATTAACTTTTCATATAAATTT
>JAOSBO010066132.1:14547-28278 GCA_027563915.1 Erythroxylum rotundifolium | reverse complement strand
TATGAGCCAAAAGTCCCCCAGGAGTTGAAAGATCCACCATAAGCAATAGGTTGTTTCTCTTCCTTCATTTACAATGTTCTTCTGCTTTATGATTCAAGATAACATTGTTATGCATGAGTATGTTGACTAAGTGTGGGGGAGAAACTACTTTAGTAGGATTAGGTTTAGTTTTTAGTAGGACTTAGGCTTAGTTGTTTTATTTCAAAAATTCATATTCCCTTTGAATTCTGTGTTTTAGTAGATGCATAACACATTTTCTATGATAGAGGAAATTGGTGTAGATGATGAATTGCATTTCATTTAAATGATGATTAAGGACTTACATATGAGCTAAGTATCCAGTCAGAAAGTGTCATGTCTTTTCTTCTTTGTCTTTTGGGAAAACTTCGCCATGGCAAACTCTTCATTCGCTTAATTTTTCCGCCACGGTGAACACCGTATGCAGCCTTCGTCGCGGCGTACATTAATTTTTTTTCCACGATGAAAGACCTTTCAACACCAAACCTCCGAGGGATATTTTCCTTTTACCCTTGATGTTTTTCTAACCTTTCAGCTACCCTCTGTCTTTTTTGTCATTTCCCTTCCCCCTCTTCTTCAACTTACCGCCCTCTTCTCCCTCTTTTATTTTCATCTTTCACTCACACTTCTCCGCGACCATTACCTTGCAACATCACCCTTTGTTCTCATCCTCCTTCAGCCATTTCGTATATGTGGTTGGTGTCTGCGTCTCCTCCCTCCTTTTCGTAAGTTTTCCCACTTTTGTTCTGTTTTTTCTTTGCTTAATTTCTGATGTTAGGGTTCGTTCACTGTGGCGAAACCAATTCTTTCACTGTGGCGTGGCGAGACTAACATGCTTCGTTGCGGTGAAGAAAGGTCAAGCTTCGCTGCGGCGAGGAAACCTTTCTTCACCGCTACTTGAAAAGTGCAGTCTTCACCGTGGAAAAAGACCAAGATTATGCCTCAAACTAAGAACCCTACTCATAACTCCCCCTACCCCCTCTAGCTCCTTCACTTCCTCCCATCATTCAGGTTCCACCCAATCCTCCCATCCTTCCACATCCTCCCACCCCACCCATTCCACATCCTACCGCCCCTCCCAATTCCCACCTCACTTTGATCTTCTCGCTGACTCTGATTATTCTAACCTAGCCACAAAAGTAGATGCTAGGCCTTTCCATAGGGAGCAACCCTTTCCCTTAACTCCCTATAACAATCCTTTTGTTCACCAACTGGTCCAATCCCATCTCATGGGCTTAGTCCAACCTCAGGACTAGGGAAATGAGAAATTTGTTTGACACTTTTACACCTATACCTGCCTCCACAACATCATGGCCATTCATTTCTATGGTGTAATAGTTCCTTCCTCTTTTACCACCGACCAAATCTGCAAACACTACAATCTTCCTCCCATCTTCCACTGCCATTACTCCTAACTCATCCACCATTATCCTTGGGATGATGTCATTTATACCCTCTATCCAAAGGGTACCGAGTGGCATCAACCCTACATTTATCAATGCTACCTCAAGTGTTTTGATCTCCGCCCTGAAGCTCATCCTTGGCTTCATCTTGTTAGCAATAACATCATTCCGATCTCCCACCTCACCTACATCACCCAACAGCAAGCTTTATACTTATACCTTCTTTCGGTTGGCCACCCGATCGACAAAACCCATGCCATTGCTTCCGCCCTCCACGATTCCATCACGACAGCCAAGCTGATCGGAGATATCGGTGGAGGATGGATGTGTTGCTTGCCCAGCACCTGCATTTTCAGCTTCCTTCTGATGAAAATGACCCACTTCTTGGTGCTGGCCCGTCGGGAGCAGCTCCGGCTGATGCTGGGGATAATCACTCGGTGGACTAGTTCGAGTGTTTTTTTTTGTAATGTCTGACTTTTTTCACACCATTTGTATCTACTTTGTTTTGTTCTTTCCATTTGTTGTTCATGCGCCTTTCCCTTTCACTTCCTTTATTTCTATCCATTGTTCTTGTGTTTTGATTACTTCACATTGAGGACAATACGATGTTTAAGTGTGGGGGAGGTTTTCCCATCTTACAGCTCTTGTTTCTGCTTCATTTTGGCCATTTAAATGTTCAAAATTTTAAAAACTTGGTGATTGTGGCAAAACTTTAGTTTCTAATGATTTTCGTCACGGTGAACTCATTCTTCATTGTGACTATATGTATGATTTTCGCTGTGGCGAACTTTGGTTTCACCATGGCGCAATATTTTAAAGAAGTGATGTTTTTTAATTTTGCCTCCATTAAAAACTTCTCCCTAATTAGATTCTCGTCACTCTTGTATCTCAAAACTTTTATAAGTGTTAAAGTGATTCTTGAGTTTTTGAAAATATCTCCCATTCTTTAAATGATAGTCAGTTTTTGGCTAATTTCATTTTCAATGTTTTCAACACAAAGCAAGTGAAAGTATGCTGACAAAGTAGCACTTTATGTTCTTAAAACTTGAGATTGTTCATTGAGATATTAACCTTATTGGAAGGATATTTGGGCCTGAATTTTCCAATTTTTTGTGTATCTGCTTGTTTCATATCACTCTAAAACTTGTTTCAATTCTTAATCAAAGCTTTATGAACTAGAATTTTGTTAATATGATAGAAGCATTCTTTCACAACCCTTTGACCCGAGCACCATCCCATAAACACCTATCCATTGCTAGCCCCTTGAGCCATAATTTATGAGCACATGCACTCATCTTTATATGGTATCAATAGTTTATTCTGTATTTTCTTATAGTTATTTCAAGAAATTGGTTTTAAAAAAAACTTGAAAAACAATACACGCACATATATATATATATATATGTTCTCAATAGACCATTTTTCCCATTAAAAAAAAGTTATCATTTGTGTAAATATTATCTTACTGTTGACATTTATTTCATAATTATGGTGCATGCGCTCATACTTGTTTCTTCTTTTGTTTATTCCATCCATTTCATCTAGCCTTTTGTGCATTACAATCTTGAAAAGTCCTTTTGATTTTTGAATTCGTAGTTCTTGTAGTGGAGAAGTAGAACTATTACAAGCTTATGGTAGAGAATGGACAAAGTAGATTTTTAGAGCGAAATTATCCCGAAACAAGTGAGATGAGAGCAAACACCTTACCTTGAGTGAAATCTCTTTTGCTCTCTCGGATTAATTTCTTATGGTGTTTATTTTCTTAGCATTCTTTCAGTCTGCTTGGATCGATTTATGAGAAAGTGATTTTTTCCAATTTCCGACTTTTATTTTAAGCATGGTCAGAATTTTTCTTTTGCACTTGTGTCTCTTTAACTCTTATAAACTTTGTCCAGCAGTACAAAGGTTTAAATGTGGGGGAATTTGTTTGAGCCTAAGTTTATTACATAAATTGGCGACATTTTCATGACTTTTCCTATATGTTTTGACTCCTATCCCTAGCCTTTGTGTTTAAATTGATTCTTGAGTGTGTGCTTTTATTTTATGTAGTTTGAAGGTAAAAATTATTACAAATCAGTATTCATTGCACTAATTAATTTTCTGAAAACAATTGATACTGCAAACTACCATTTTTTTTAAAATTTTAGGAGACTCAAAGAAAAGGAAGTCTAGAAGAAGATGTGGAATGAAAGAAGGTTGAAGTGAAGTCAATGAGAGAATGAGGCGCAACATGAAGTTTGCCACGGTGAAACACACAGAATCCAGGCTAAACTTTCGGGAAAAGTTCACCACGGTGAAGGAGCCAGCAACCAAGCAAAACCTTTCGGGAAAAGTTCGTCGCGACGAACCTTCAAAAACTTGGACCAATTTCAAAAAAAATCACCCACTGTGTGACCTGACCCAGTTTCCTTCGTTTAAAAACCTACCAAATTAGGTTGTAGCCGACAAGATAGGACAAGAAAAGGAAAAAAAGAACATAATTTTTAATAAGCTTACAGAGGATACACACACTCACGGCTCTTCCTCTCCACTTGACCATCATCAATCACTTCTTTCCATTTTTCTATTGCCACATTCATTTTCTACTGCCGTTGTCATGGATGCTCTTGGTGGGTTTCCAGTAGTGAGTTCTCCTAAAGCAATGCTTGGATAAGCACCATTTCCTCTTGAGGATGTAGCAATGGCTTGAGTTCAATAGGCTTCAAAGGGGAGTAGTTTGTTCATATTTAACTACATTATTATGAACTCCTGAGTTAGGATTTATGCTTTGTGGTTGGATTTTCTTGATTATAATTTAATCAAGTGTTGAACAATGTATTATGATAATGGGTTTGTTGATGTAGAACTTGGAGCTTGAATATATGAAGTCTCATATATATCATTTAGTGATTTTGTTAATTCTATTTTATCTACCTAGTTGTGTTTGATATTGAGATGATATTTGATCACCAAATTGACCATTGGCATTAACTTACCGTTGGCACTCACTAAGAATTGTTAAACAAGGTTTTAAGAAATGTAGTTCATTGATTAAAACCGGGGACTTAAAGAGTTCTTTAAGGTTTATTATTTGGAAATTTAGTGATTTTTACTCCCACAAAGATTTATTTTGAACTATGATAGCCAAAGTTCATTTTGTCAATAGGATTTTATCATATTTGATCATTATTTTAACCTTCGATTTCTTATTCCCAAAAATCCAAAAATATTTTTTTACGCACTTCCCTTTTAATAAGTTTAATTTTTTTAGTTTTCTAAAGAACCAATTTAGCTGCATTTCATGAAATTTAGGCTAGCTTAGATCCATTGCATTAGGTTCCAATTAAGTGAGATGACCCAAGGTTACATTCTGTATTGCAATCCTTGGAATTCAATTTTTGATTAGACCTCCAAGGGTAAAATCGAAAGATGAAGCTGATCATTAGGCCTAAGGCAATAAGCCCAAATCACATCGCTCTTTGTGTGTGACCCTGTAGGCTCATTTGATGTTGGCAATGGGCTTGATCACACTTCAAGGCCTATAAGTCATAAGTGGCTTCTAGTAAGACATTATGTCTACCCAAATCAAATGAGGATCAGTAATCTGATTTAACTTGTAACCATGGTTACAAACTCAGTCCTTTTGTAAAATGATATCGAGATTAATCATAAGGTATGGTACATGTTAAGCTTTGATTAATCATAGGTTCTTGGTTCCCAAGTTGACTTCTATAACAAATGACATTAATGACTCTTCATCAATTCTGAGCACAGATATGCATTTCTTCAGTCAAACTTGTCAAAAGGCCCAAATGATATGTCTCTCATTTAAGAGAGGTAAAAATCCCATCTATGTCATTCACATCCCTCTATATGATTCATTTAATGTCCAACATAAGACTACTTATTATCTGGTTAAAGATAACTTAGTCTGATTTCAAAACATTGAATTCCTCATATAGGGAACCATGATGACTTCAGGTCAAAGGACTAAAGTCAAACCATATTGAGAATCACTAATAACATGAAATCATTTAGTGTTTTCTTCATGAGTCGATCCAATATTTGTTCTCTAACATATATCTATGTATCTGATTTGATAAATTATATCTATGGTTAGTAAAACATAATCATCAATTAAAACATATACTAGCCTTAATTCATTATTGTTGCACGAATGATGATCAACCAGGGATAGTTTAGAATAATATTATAATGCTTATGATTTTACTATCAAGTCACATATTTGATGAAATAAGCCTAATACTATTCATGGAATGTAAATCACATTACATAAACAATCTATATGCATATAAAAAAGAATACCTCATAATATATAAATAATAAGTCAGAACTTCAGTACAAAAATCACATAGGACCCTTGGCCTAGAGCACACTACTAACAAAATCATAGTGTTATATTAGTCTTATATCAATAGTCCTAAGAGAGTTGTAAAAATGTTAGGATAATGAAATATGTTTGATCTTATTTAGGATGAGATTGAATTTAGAACCGAACATAACCGAACCTTACTTATATTCAACACTTTAATCATTTTTGTTGTTTGCTTTAATTAGTTTTCGATAGCTTACTTTGATTTTATTTTCTAAATTGATTAAAATCCAAAAAGCTACCTCTTATATGTTCCTTGAATTAATTAATTTTGTTATGGACATTAACTGAACATTTCCTATAGATTCGATTTTGGTTCACCATAACCATAAATTTTAGTGTGTTGAGTTAAGTAAATGTTGCAGTGCACTTAACATGTTTTGTCACCTTGTTTTATTATTTTTTTTCAATTTCTACTATTTATTTTTATTCAAATCAACTTCTTGTTACCTTAGACATAGTTAGGATTTAAATTGTTAACCTTACATAATCGTCGTGGAAACGAAAACTTTATATACTATATGATACAATTTGTATACTTGTGGTGTATTAAAGGTTTTTTAGATATAAAAATGGCTCGATAAAAACCCTAACCTCGAGCCACATACACTAAAAATAAAAACAAAAAATTCCATAAAACTGAACCTATCTATAGTAACATTGGACTCAACATAATTCCCACTATTGAATGGAGCAACAAAGATCAAAACATAGGATATGAACCCCAAAACAACTTGATATTCAGTGGTTGGAGACTCTGACCATCTGAGAAAACTTAAGTACATTAAATCAAACTTAGAAGAAACTATTTGTGCTTCATTGGAAGTACTGAAAAAGGGTACATCAAAATGGAACTCTTTCTTGTAAAAGAGCTAGCCTTCCTTGTAGTGAATAGATGGGCTAATGTAGCATAGAGAAATATAGGATTGATTAGTGTGATGGGGAATGAAGATGAATTATTCATTTTTAAGTTTGACATAAACGAGAATTTATAAAAAAAGTAGTTAAAGTTAGCCCTTGGATATCCCTTGACATATCCAAGGCCATCCTATTTTTGTTGAAAAAGTGACAACTAAGAGTGACAATGGATAGGAAGAGGCTCGATACAATACCACTTTGGGTGAATTTCACAAGGTCCCCCTAGAGTATTTGGCCGTAGAGGGTATAAGTTATATTATGAGTAAGGAAGGCAAGCTTTTAGGAATGGATGAGAATAAAACCTTAATGATAATAGTAGGATTTGCTATAGTTTGTATAGATGTTAATATCATTAAACAATAACCCAAAAATTTAAAGATAATGGAAGACGGAAAATTGGTAGAGAATACTTTGACAGTTTTATAAATATAAAAAATAAGAAAAAGGGATGATAAGGAGTGAAGGGTGAAAGTAAAGTAGGAAGATGCAAAGGAAAAAGATGAAGAAGCAGAAAAGATGAAGAACTATATAGAAAATAGGGAATACACAATGTAGCAAAGTGAAATTGATAAAGGGAGAAGAAGCAACCATTAGGAAAAGAGGCCTTCAATGAATTACCAGAGGAGGAGGAAGTTGTAGAGTAAGAGCAAGATGAAGGCATAAAAGCACTACTATGGGAGAGAGGGGGAACATTAGAAGTAGAAGCAAACCTAACAGCAACCCCATTAGGGATGGAAGGAAGTTTAGGGCAAAAAGATCAAAGGAAAAGAAGAAATGATAAAGGAGTAATTTGGAATATTAAGGTCTAAAATAGCATGAATAACCAACTTGTTATAAAGGAGTATATCAAGAATAACAAGGTTGATTTTGTTGGTCTGTTAAAGACCAAAAGAAAGGAGGAGAATTTGAAGAAGTTCAAACCATTATTGGAAAAGAATAAAAGATGATATCAAATCATTCAACTCATTTGAATGAGAGAGTGTTTTTTTTTTTCGATTCTTCAAAGATTGAAGCGACCAACTGGAAAAGTACGGATCAAATGATACATTATGTTATAAGGATAAAGAATGTTAGTAGAAGCATAGTAATATTAGCAGTGTATGCTGCCAATTTTAGTTTCCAAAAACATTCCTTTGGGAGGATAGTATCATAAATAATAGAAATATGAAGTTACCTTAGACTATTATAAGGGATTTTAATTGCACTTTATACTGAAATGAAGTTTTGGGTGGTAAGAGATGGACTCAACATAATGCAATAAAATTACAGAAGCTGATTTTTACAACTAGATTGGTAGATCTTAAGGGAATAAGGAATTTGTACACATGGAATAATAAGTATTCAAGGGGGTAGTTTCTTATAAAATAACTTGATCGATGTTTGGTTAATGTCAAATGGATGCAAAACTACCTAGTAAGTATAGTGAGTTATAAAGATCCAACAATGTGAAATCACTACCTGATACTGATCAATCTAGCACGTTAAGAAACAACTAAGAAGAGCGCATTTAGGGTGTTTAACCACTTAATAAGTCACCCAAATTTCGAAATAGCAGTGAGGGAGGGGATGATAATAAGGGTAAATGGAACAGTGGCATACACGTTAATAACAAAGCTAAAGGAAGGAAAGAAAAGGATAAAACTCTCGGTAGAAGTAATCAAATAATAGGCTAAGAGGAGAAGCTAGGAATCTTGAAGATGTTTCAGGAATGACAGAAAAATATAATGCAAAAACTAGAAGATCAAATATTGAGACAAGAACAAGCTAAATTGATTAGAAAAATACAATAATGCATTGGAAAGCTATGAAACCAGAAAAAAGTCCAAGATGGTGTGGAAGGTGAGAGACAATCCAGATATTACATGTCTTTGATTAAAGCAAGGTGAAACAAGAATAACATCAAGGTGTTGTTGGATGAAAACGGAACGTAAGTCTAAGGCTAGAAGAAATTGAGGAATTCATTTACAAACATTTTACTATGCAATTTGAGCAAAGTGGGAATATTAAAACAATTCCAAAACAATCTAAAAATGATCAAAAAATTTCATAATAAGAAAAAGAAGAATTAATAAGGGGAGTGAAATGAAGAAATTAGGAAAGCCCTATTCTCAATGAATCTAGACAAAGCACCTAGACCAGATGGTTCAATGGGAGTTTTTACGAAGTAAACTGATAGTTATTAAAGGAGGAGGTGATTGAAGCAATTAAAGAATTCTTTTAGAGAGGCAGAATACTGTAGGAATGGAACAAAACTTATGTATGTCTTATTCCCAATCTCACTAATATGAGCAAGATGGAGGAGTATAGACCCATAGCTTGTTATAATGTCCTTTACAAGCTAATCATATAAATCATTACAAATAGGCTAAAGAATAGCTTAAAGAGCATCATTAATCCCTTCTAGAGTGTCTTTATTAGAATTGGAAATAACATTTTTCTTTGCCAAGAATTGTTAAAAGGGTACAACACCAAGTCAAGCAGGAGGAATTGTATAATTAAAGTGGATTTGCTATGACTTAAGACACAATTAATTACAATTATCTACGAAGCACTCCCAAAGTAGCAAGTTACCCAAGGAAGTTCATACAATGGGGAACCAACCAATTTAATAAAACTAAAGAAAGGCCTCAAACAAGGGAACATGATATCCTTTTACTCATTTAAACTATGAATAAAGGTTATCAACTATATTGGAGGGGAAAAACAATACACAACCAAGAGTTTCAATACCTTCTAGCCTACAAAGGTATTAAGCTAACTCTCCTTGGTTTTTCATATGATTTTCTTTTATTTTGCATAGAACACAAGCACTCCATTATCACATTTCTTCAAGCTATAGAGGAGCTCAAAGAAATATCTAGATTAAGGGGCAACCTAAATGGGAGTAGCTTCTATCTGTTAGTGAATCAAATCTTAAAACAATCTCAAGGGTATTGAAATGGGAATGAAGCAAGGTTCCATGGCCTTCAAGTACTTGGTAGTACCAACCTCAGTAAAATGGTTATCAACAACTAATTGCAAGAAATTGAAGAAGTTTCAAAGAAAATTAGTCAATGGTGTAATAAATTCCTCATCTATGGATCAAGACTGCAGCTTGTTCAAACTATACTAAAGTACTTACCAAACTACTAGATCATCCATGTAGCACTCCCAATGAACATCCTAAAGGAAATTGATAAAATGCTTGAGGACTTTATATGGAATGGACCTAGCTCAAGTAACAAGAAAGCTAAAGTAAGATGGGACTTGTTGTGTTAATGTAAAAACCATGGGGGTTTGGGAATGTGTTCAGCTGCATTGTAGAACAAGATTAGCCTAGCAAAGAAGTTGTGGAGGTTATCTAGTCAAAAGGAAGAATTGTGGGTAAAAGTGGGTGCATACACATAAGAGGAAATAACATGTGGAACTTGAGGCTAAAACAAACATGATCTGTTACCTAAAGCAAATCCTAGAAACTAGAAAGTGGATGCATGAATTGATTAAAGGCATCATAGGGAATGGGGAAAACATATCTTTCTACTTTAATAACTATCATAAAAAAGACCTCTGTACAGGGTAGAGGAATTACAACATCTCAAACCAGTGATTAGTTCAAACACAAAAGTTAGTAGATTCATCAGTGATAACCAGTGTTGGTGGCCTTTGCACAATAGTAAAGAAGTGGAAGTTCTAATGAATAATATGCCAATCTATCAAACAACTAAGAAAGATGGGATAAAGTGGAGTGAGTAGCACTAAGAATTTTAGCAGAAAAACTAGTAGAAACTATCTGTAGGAGGATTAAATAAAAAGAGTTAAATGGAAGAACATAGTTTAGGAAGCTAACATCCTATTAACATATGCCTTTATCCTCTATCAGGGAGTAATAGGGAGACTAGACATGAAGGATATAATGAAGTTCAATAGAGAGAATCTAACTGTGAATTATGTAAGAGCTACTTATGCAAGAAAAAATTGAGAAGATGAACATATATATTTCCTACAGTGTAACAAGAATGAAATTTTCTTGTTCTTTTTGTAAAACATTGAAGTGTAACCTATCAATGTTATAGAATTTTCTTTTCAATACACTTTATTAATTTTAAAGAAAAAACAAGGTTAGTACTGGAGGAAGACAAGTAAGAGGCTCTTAAGAGGAGAATATAAAGAGCTTATAGGGAGTGAGCCCCTTTAAATGGGCAATCATCATTGACAAAAAGAAAGTAAGATAGAAACTTGCTAATGAAATATCTAATAGATCTAAATAGGATGGATCAAGTATGCTTAGGAAAGTTCATATGGAATTCATGAGAACTGAACTAAGGAAGGTGTTGATAGTAGTGAAAATGGAAATTCTCAAAGCTTGCACGTCAAAGAAATATCTTTTAATAAGGGCATTCATTAGTAGGATTCTTATAACACTTCAGAAGGATAACATAATATCTCCAACAATGATGGTCTATAGATGTTGGGGTGGCATGGATTCATGCATCACATGCACGAAAATGTAGTGGAAGTGTCGAAATCTAAATTCCAACCACATGATAACCCTATAAATCTAGAGACACACATGCATGCATAGACAGATCATAAGAACATAAAATTTAAACATCTGTACCTTTTGCTCTCCTACTTTCTTGATTCTTTTTCTTGTTTAGGTTATAAAAAACACCAAATCCTTCCTTGATCATCCAAGAACATGCAAAGAGGAAGAAGAAGCAGTGTCTAAGGGTGGTTAGAATGCAAACTTGATGAGTTATAGTAGATGTTCATATGGAGAGATAGATTAAGAATATCTTACATGTAAATAAATTTATACAACAATTACATAAGTTACTTTATGAAGATTCAAGACCACTTCTCTTTCTCTCTCGAACTCTTCTAGACCATTTATCCTCTCACTTGAGTGTGTAAAAACTTGTTAGACCTCTTGTACATAAGTGAAGAACTCACTTATGTACACCAGTTGAGCCTTCGGTAACAATCGTGTCCTATGAGCCACGATCATGGCCTACCTAATTGACAGACTTGCCTTCTGGGTCATGAACGTGGCCTACTTAAAACCAACCATACATACTTCATTTTTCATTTAATCTTTTATACATTTGACTCTTAGATTCTTGATTATTTTGGGCACCTGATTAACTCTTAATCCAAGAAATCATAGATCGGTTCATGCCGCTTGAATTAACTCTTAATTTAATCAAATCATGAAAGGTTTTATGATGCCAATTTACTAAAATATAAGTGGATTAATACACTAGATCTTTGATAATTAATTCTCTAACTTATGAACCTTTATATAGACAATTATTGTGCAATTCGTCCTTTCACCATACCATACCCTACTTGGTTTAGAGTATGGGCTATGTGTCAACTCCCACTAGACTGATAGTGTCATATCTAGTCTAGGTGATATTAGTTCTTATCTTGGGATCTCATTACTCTATATATTATTGAAGACTCTCTTCATGACACATAACTACTTTGGGCAAAGACTTCTGAGTAATGACCCCAATAATAGGTCATGGGTATCATCTCCTTCTATTAGGAGTGGTGAATCCTTTATTGGCTACCCAATTACCTTCAAATATCAATCGCTGTACCTAATCATCACCTTATGAGTGACCTTTTCCTGAGGTAAAAAGGAATGATGTCAAAACACAATACCAGTATCTAAGGCATCCTTGAGTACCTTAAGTATAAGGATATTTACACTATTGCTTTAATGAGATTAGTCATTGACATTTGATTGATCATCCATATGATAGTCTCATAGTAGGTCATCCGATGTACTTACTACTCTTAGTAAGCATCCATACGTTAACTCTGAACATCTCATGCTTATAGTTTGTGAGATCCACTACTTGATCAAATCAAGGAATATAACATGTGCTAGTCTATCTGGATTAATAATTCCTATCTCATTAATCTTATGACTAGGGATTATTTAGATACTAACATAATTTCATATGATAGGAATCTTATTATCATGATCTCATCATAATATCCTTTATGGTATTTTTTATATCATGAACTTCATTAATTCGATTTAAGATTGACATCAATTTATATATAAATGAACATCAAATTAATGAAAATTTTGTTTTACTTTATTAATCAAAATAAAGTTTGTACAAAAGTGTTAAAGGTGATTGCCTATAAAGCACTAATCTAACAAACTCCAGCTTTCATTAAAGCCAATCACCTTTGTATCTAATACTATAGGTGAGTACATTATAATCAATTTTCATTTAAGGAAATGACTTAGTCAAAGGATCAGCGATGTTCTAATTTGTAAGCACTCTCTCTATCTTCATATCACCTCTTTCAATTATCTCTTTGATCAAGTGATATCTCTTGAGTACATTCATGGAACTCTGTTGAAACCTTAGTTAATTGGCTTAAGCAATAGGCCCATTTTTGTCATAGTATAATAGCATCGGGTAATGCTCTTAACCACTTTAAGTTCTATAACAAACTTTTAGATCCAAGAAGCTTCTTTTGCCACTTCCATAATTGCAGTGTACTCTGACTCGGTCGTTAAATCTGTATTATCTCTTTTTTGGAATTCTTCCAATTAGCTACTCCACCATTCAGTGTGAAAACATAACCTGAGTGGGATTTAGAGTCATCCTAGTTTGATTGAAAATTGACATCTTTATGTTTGCTCACTACGAGATCTCTATTTCCATATATCAAGAATACATCTTTAGTCCTTCTCAAGTCCTTAAGGATATTCCTGACAACAATCCATTGAAACTTACTAAGATCTGATTAATATCTGCTCGTAATATCTAGAGCATATGATATATCAGGTATTATACATAATATAACATACATGATCAACTCTATTGATGAAGCATGTGAGACCATACTCATACAAGTCCTCTCATCTTGCGTCTTGGGACACATAGATTTCGAGAGTTGTATCGTATGAGTTATGGGAAGAAATTCTCTCTTGGATTGTTCCATACAAAACCTCTTTACCACTTTATCTACGTATGTCGACTGTGAAAGACCTAGCAACTTCCGTGATCT
>JAOSBO010066035.1:0-20277 GCA_027563915.1 Erythroxylum rotundifolium | reverse complement strand
ATTCGATAAAATCATTACGATAATAAGTTATTTGAAGAAAAATATCTACTCTCACCGTTGTGCAAATTAACATTTAAAAGAACATCTAATTCGATAAAATCATTACGATAATAAGTTATTTGAAGAAAAATATCTACTCTCACCGTTGTGCAAATTAACATTTAATCCAAAGCAAAAAAAAACTGTAATTAAAAAAAATTTAAATCTTAGGGGTAAAAATTACATTATATAGGATAATGGTACAACTTTTAGATGCTTATCCCATAGAATTTAACTTTAAAGTTATCCCTTATTTATATCCACTACATGGAACTCGTCAAAATTATATAAAGACATGTTTTTACTTTACTAAATTGTTTGTGACTCTTAAGTCTACAATCGGAAAAAGATAAGGCTAAGTTAGAAAGACATAATTAGAGATAAATACATTATAATAATTTGTAGTTTACATAATTAGAGATAAATACATTATAATAATTTGTAGTATATGGTTGCACCCTAGTGTGTTGTCGTTTGTTCTTAAAATAAAATCTCTTACTCATAAAAAGGGTTGATCCCATAGAAAGTATCTAGCTTAGTCTTGTCTTTGTAAAATTAAATTAAAGGGGGGATATAATTATAAATTAAACTATACTTCAAATATTAGCCATTGAAATTGTTTTACTATCTTTCCTTAGTATAGTCTGATAAAACAAAAACACGTAAGAGTAAGGAGTGAATTGTGTGTGACTTATAAAAATTTTGTAGGTTCTTTCAATTAATTAATAAACAAATCCTAGTTAATCAATAAAAAGAGTAGGAGCCTGTTAGAAGATAAAGTCTTTCAGTCGACAGTAGCCTGTTAGGTGATAGTATCCTTTTGTGGGATAGGAACCTGCTTAAACCAAAAGAGCCTACTAAATGATGAATCCCGTTAAAATAGTTTAAAAACAGTAGGTGCCTATTAAAACTAAAAGGAACCGTCAATAAGTTGAAAATAGATGCGACCTATTATAAAAATGAAGGAGCCTCTAGCTGAAATGAATACATAAACAATGTAATACAAAAATATAAAAAATAATATGAGAGAGAAGAAATAAGCAGTCGATTTATACTAGTTCGACTTACAACCCAAGCCTACGTTTAGTCTTTAAGTATCCAACTTGAGTGTTTCACTATCAAAATCTAAGTATTAAATTGGACGAGCCTCTCCAAGCTTACGACGACATATTTTTCAAAGTTCTCCTACTACCCATACTAGAAGTATATAACAAGTTTCTAAAAGCTCACAGAAAAATAAAATAACAATTTCTCTCTTGATAGAGTAATTGCACTTTCTAAGGCACAATAAGAATGACATGACACTTAAGAATATAGACACAACTCATATCTTTGAAAAGCCTGAGTATGTTCGTTACTTCACAAGTTTTGTTGCTCTTCCTTAAATAGTCAATTTCTTCACTTAGCGGTCGCTTCACTTGCATTTTTAGTCAACTAGATGGATTTAAATTTGAATAACTTCGATGTCATTTTTACCAAAAATCTTCTAGTAATCATGAGGCTAATATACAACCTTTATAATTAGTAGGATCCTTTTGGATAAACAGTTTCTAATAAGGTAAGTTCATAACGAAGGTTCCTGCAAGGAAGAAAGCGTATTTCTCATTATTTTATTTCCTTTTGAGAATAAAACCTTTATTTATACAAGGAAATAATACCTATTTGAATTTTGAAATATTATATAGTTATCATAAAAATCGTTAATCGTAATCCTTGAGCTAACATAGATAATTAGAAAATATGATCCAATTAATCTCAACTATTGAAAAATATCAGTCATAAGCCAAAGATTAGCTTAGTAATAACTTTAAGTACCTGAAAGATCAATAAAACTAAATAACACATGAATAAAAGGCTGAATTTAATTGATTTGATTATCGTTCCTAGTTTTTTAATACATGTGACTTTTATATGTTCAGACATAATTAAAAGGAGTGTGTCTCTTAAGAAAGGAACCTTTCTTTTATATGTCAACGATTTTCATAAATTTAACATCATAATCAATCATATATAATCGAGGCAGCATTGAGAAATATGCATTGAGTAATATATCGTCATATATGCAAAAACAAATATTCCACATAAACTCTTGCCTTTTGTTATTATAGAAAAATAAAGTATGGAGAGGAAGTGACAAAAACAATGAAATATGATGAAATAAAAATTGACACAAAAAGTGAGGAGTTTTCCCAAGGAGAATTTGCAAATCCAGGACTTGATTTTGGAGACTGTCATTTTTTTGCGTATTTGATCCTCATTAACGTGAATGTCCCTCAACTATTGTAAAATATCCATATTGTTTGTTTCTGAGGAGGGACAATAGTTTGTTCTTTTGGAGTAGGACCAACAATTTCTAATATCCTTTCAGACCTCTAATCTAGGGCAGTACCTGAAGTCTATTACTCTTTTTGTTTTCTTCTCCATCCAATTATTTTCTTTCAACTTCTACTCGAACTGGGAGAGGATAGAGGAATGGAACTTTCCAGAGTGATACCACATCAGATTGTCAAAGAGAACGCGAAAATATGTGAAGATCTTAGTTAACAACATTCTGTAAGGAAAGTCTCCAGTAATATTCTTGTGGCTTCCCTTTTCCACTACAAGCTTCAGAATCATTGCTAGGAGATTCAGTTTATTGGCCTTCAGTAGATTATGTACTGCATAGGTATTTAGGAGACTACATCTTTCTATTGAGCTACTTCTTATAAAAATTGTAGTCATTATTGATGTAAGGCATCTAGGTAGTAGGTCTAGATTTCTACACATGAATCTCCCTTCATGGACATTCTCAATATGTAGACATATGAAGTCAACAACCTTTCCCAAATCAAGATCAACAATGTCCCACTTATGGCAAGGAAGGATAGTCTTAATTATGGGAGCTATGTTCAAAATATCCCCCAATATATTCCTTTTTATTAAGATCTCACATTGCTAATATATAATGGTTAGCTTTCCATCAATTTCTTCTTTTCATATTTGTTTATAGAAACATCTGACTAATTCATCACATACTGTATAATCCAAATTTAAAAAATGCTCTCACATAATAGGGATTTCTTCAAACAAATCTAAATAGCTCATCCTTTACGATGGCTTCCTCAATGTTTTCTTTAACCATAGGCTCTTTGCTGTTTCTTTTCTCTTCCCTTTTCCCTTTTCTCAACTCATCTTTTTCTCTTACTTTTGCCTTAACAGTTTCTTTTTGTAGAGCTTATTGCGTAACAATTCCTCTAGTCTGTGGTATTCTTTCCAACTGAGAAGGTTCTTCATCTTAACCATCCTTATTTATTTCCCAGTGCACTTCAGGCACTTTCTTCTCTTTTGGATCAGGTTTAGGAATTATGGAAGTTTTTGGAGAAGGAATAGGTAGGGAGAGAACAGTTAAATGGAATCTCACTTTTTTTTAGTAACTCCCCCTTATTGAAATTCTCTTCTTCTTCATCGCTTTCTTCTTTCTTTTCTTTTCCCTTTTCCTTTCCTTTGCACATTGTTTTTCGATTGTTTCTTCTTCATATAAAGGGGAATCAGAATAATACAGAGACAATATCGCAACAATCTTCCTCTTCCTATTTTTTGGGATCTCCTGACTGAGTCTTTATGAGGTTTGGAGTTTAGAGGAGACAAAGATAGGTTTGGTAATAGCGTCCAGAAGACCTACTATAGGAGATAAAATCGAGGAATCAGAAGAAAAGGTTTTTTCAAAACGAGGTGTTTTGTCATTGTTAGAAGTTGCAACCAAAAATTTCTTTTATCCTTTTGATTTTGTTATTGTCATTATAGATGAGGTTGGTGAACTTTGAGAGATATAACAAGAGACAATGCAGAAAGTTAGGTTGCAGAGAGAATAACTAAGAAGATAGTAGAAGTTTGCTTAGCGAATACTAAGTGATTCTTGAGGGTTGATCTCGTGAGAGGATGAGTAGATGTATAGGCCAAAACAAGAAGTGTAATTGGTTGTGTATCTTCTAATAGACATATACTTAAATTTCTCAGACTACGTGCATGTTTTTTAAAAGACTAAAATGATGCTATTAATGACTCCCTATTTATGTGTCACTTAGAATGCTAAACGAAATGAAGAGATAAATAGCAAAGAATATTTATGCAGAAATAATATCAGAGAATTTGCACATACCAAGCTATTTTCTTAACATGCAAAAATCTATCTTTAGAGAGTGGCTTGGTGAAAATGTCAGCTACATGATTCTCAGTATTAACATGTAAAAGATTAATGGTCCCCTCTAAAATATGATCTCTATAAAAATGATTTTCGATTTCTATATGCTTAGCCCGAGAGTAATGCACAGGATTTTTAGAAATATTTATGGCACTCATATTATGACAGAATATAGGGATATGAGAAAAGTTTAGAGAAACATCTTATAGCTGATGCTTCAACCATAAGATTTGAACATAACAGTTAGCAACTGTAATGTATTCCACTTTAGTCGTAGAAAGCGTTGTGCAATTTTACTTCTTGTAGGATCAATATACTAGACATCCTCCAAGAAATTGATAGTGATCACTTATGTTTATTTGATCGACTTTATCACCTAGTGATAATCTGTATCACAATAGCCCACTATGTCAAATGATTTAGGTTTTGGATACCATAGTCAAAAATCCATAGTTATGTAGAGATATCAAAAGATTCTTTTGATTGCTTGAAGACGTATTTCTCTTAGATTTGATTGAAAACATGCCCAAAGACACAAGCTAAGAATAATGTATAGTCTTAAGCTTGTAAGATATAGTAATGATCTAATGATTCATCTATATTTTGTCTTATCGATAGCTTTACATTTTTCACCTTTATCAAGTTTAGTTCCAATGTACATGAGAGTACCCATCAGTTTGACATTCTCAAAATGATATTTCTTGATGAGTTCTTTTTGTATTTATCCTGGCTAATGAAGATTCCTTTTTCTATTTGTTTGATTTATGATCCAAGAAAGAATGATAATTCTCCCATCATGCTCATTTCAAACTCGCACTATAACAATACTAAGAATTCTTTACAAAAGGATGGATTAGTAACACTGCATATTATGTCATCAACATATATTTTCAAAATGAGTACATAATTCTCCTTTTTCCTAATAAATAAGGTTTTATCATCCTTTCCTCTTTCAAATTTGTTCTTAAGTAGAATTTTTCTTAACCTCTTATAACATGCTCAAGGAGCCTGTTTTAAACCACACAGAGCTTTGGATAACTTCATCATGTAATATGGATGGTTTTCATGTTCAAAATCTAAGGGTTGCTTAACAAATACTTCCTCATTAGTGTAACCATTTAAGAATGCACTTTACATTTTGAACAACTTGAAGTTTTTATAGCATGCAAAGATAAATAAAATTTTAATCGATTCTAATCTAGCAACAGGTGCATAAGTTTCATCAAAATCAATACCTTCCTGTTTATTGTAACCTTAAGCTACAAGTCTAGCTTTGTTTCTTACCACCTTACCATTTTTTTCAAGTTTGTTTAGAAATACCCTATGATTTCCAATAATTGACTTGTTTTATAGATGAGGCATTAGATTCCATACTTTGTTCTTATCAAACTTAATTAACTTTTCTTTCATATTTGAGACCTAATTCTCATCAGTCAGAGCTTCTTCAATAGACTATGGTTCTAATTGTGAGATGAGAGTCCTAAAGTTATTTTTGAATGATGATCTTATTCTTATACTTTCATAAATATCTCTAAGAATATATTGATATATATAAAGACCTCTTCATTTTCTCGATGTTTTTCGTTGCATAGGTTACTATTGAGAAGAAGGAGCCTACTCTATTCTAACTTCAGAGTAGGCTTCCTGATTTTGTAATTTTGAAGGTATTATAGGTGTAGTTTGATTCTTTGATGTATTTTCAGGAATCAAAGGATACTCTTCATCATTTGAGTCAGTTGCTATTCTTCTATCTTCTTTTTCTTTTATTGTAAACTCTAAATCCTTTATTAGTAGTACCATAGCCCAAGAAAATAGCTTCATTTGATCTCAAATCTAACTTTCTAAGGTTGTCTTTTCCATTATTTAACATACGAAACTTGCAGTTAAATGCTCGAAAGTAAACAACATTTGGTTTTCTTCCTTTCCATAGCTCACAGGGGGTCTTTTTCAGAATAGGTCTTATAAGACATCTGTTAAGTACATAACATTTCGTGGATACTACTTCTACTCAGTATACAAGAGGTAGTCAACTTTCAAATAGCATGGTGGTAGCCATATCAACCATAGTTTTATTCTTTCCCTCTACAACTCCATTTTTCCTAGGCACCCTTGGATAAAAGAATTTGTTAGTTATACAATTATTGTCACAAAATTCTTCAAACTTTCTAGTAAAAAATTCTCTTTCAAGATTGCTCCAAATTGAAGTGATGTAGTACCCTTTTCCTATATGAAGTTTTTTGCTAAACATCTAAAGCACTTCAAAAGCATACCTTTATTTGATAAGAAATAAGCCCATAGCCTAAGTTTGGGTGGTGTGAGCAGTACACACTTGATGGAACCATCTATGTGATTGTGGGGGCCTAGCTACCCTCCTATAAGAATATTTGGGCTATCTCTCTATAGCGATCATGAGACCAGAGCATTTTGAGGCTGTTTATTTTTCTAGCAAAATTTGTCTATGATTTTCTTAGACAATAGGTTCAAGACTTAGCAAGACTTAGTTCCATTGGTTGTTAGCCTATCTTTCTCCTAAATTGTTACAGTTTATATCTTAAGTTTTGGATCAAGTGGGGGATATATGGCATTGTTCTAAAACATTCATAACTTTTTTTTCATTAACTTCCTTTCAGATCCATACTTTATTACCATAACGTTAATAACATTCATAAATTATTTATTATCAATATTATAGCCAATTGTTCATTTTATTTAATGATCACCAATTGTTCATTTTATTTAAAATACTTAGAGTTTAAGATAAAACTCCTGGAGTTGGGTATTATGACTTAGAAAGTAAACTGAAATACCAAGAGCTAAGTCTTAGGACTTGGAAGGTAAGAAAAAAATGCTCAAAATGAATCTTAAGGCTTGAAATAGAAAAAAAAACTTAGAATTTGATCGTAAGGTTTCAAAATTAAGATTGGAATACTTAGGGATGGGTATTAGGATCTTAAATTAGGATTAAAATACCTAGAATAAATCTTAAAGTTTAATATAGAGATAAAATACCTAAAGTCGAGTTTAAATACCTAAACTTGAGTTTTAGTGGATTTAAGATAAAAAAGAGGGACTAAAAAGAAGCATCTAGATTTCATGTTTAATTTATACATTGGGAATACTAGTGATTTAGAGAATTGGCACCTAGATATTTGAGTGATTTTAGATGTATGTTTTAGCTAACTATTTAACTTAGTTTCTTTGAATCAGTATCTAGGCTAAATAGTTTCAAAAAATTCACTCTATTGAGAAATTAGGTTGGATTTTTAGTTTTTATTGAGATTGAACAAAATTTCTAGTTTCTTTGAATCAGTATCTAGGCTAAATAGTTTCAAAAAATTCACTCTATTGAGAAATTAGGTTGGACTTTTAGTTTTTATTGAGATTGAAGAAAATTTCTTTCACATTTTTAGCTCATCTTCTTGTTAGGAAACAACCATAAGGACTTCTTATTTAACATCAAAATTGCTTAAGGAATTATTCCACTTACACTTCGGTATAATTGAGGCTTTTGTGAAACAAATGTATTTATCTCCATATTGTCCTACTTAGATCAAGAAATGGTAGAAAACTCCCATTGAGCTACAACTACTATTGATCATAATCTAATTCTTCATCTCCTTGATCCTTCTTAGATGTCTCTCATCCAATTGGTCTCATCTTATAGGGCCATCCTAATTTGGCATCTAAAATAGAGATGAGTTTTTTCATATCTTTGTTTGCTTTGAAAGAATATTCTATAAGAATATAACATCTTACGATTCATATTCAGTTATAATTTATTGACTCATTCACATATGAATACATATCCCTTTGAGTGTTTCAAATATCGTTATGTAATACCTCTATTCTTTTTACTATAAGAAAATCATAAATTAGCATCGAAAATTTACCGATGGAATAAAAACCGTAGCTATTTACCAACGGATTAGAAGTTACTGTCAGTAAATACGTTGTCAATGTTTAGATATAGTGAAGGAAACAATTGTTGTCGATAAAACTAGAGGGAAGGAATTTTGCACAAAATCTTTAACGACATATAGCCACGATGAAACCATTACTGTGGGTAAAAATTTTGGGAATGCTTCCCGCAATTAAATAGCTTCAGGCATTTACCAACGGCAACTGTTCAGTTATTTACCAACGGAATATGTTAAATTCTGTCGGTATTTAAATTGATTAATTATTTAACGGTACCTGTTACTGCTTAATTTTGCGACAGAAAATTCCATCGATAAATGTTGATTGGCCAAATGACGTCGTTTTAATAATCTTCTTTAAATCGACAGAACGCCCCCCCGCCCAAAGTCATTTTCTTCTTCTTCTCTCCTCCCTTCGGCGTCCTCTAGTTTTGGGTAATTTTCAAACTTACACCGTCGTTTTTCAACTGTTTTCTAGCCCATTGTGTGTCATTTTCCGGTAAGCTCTCTATTATGTGTATTGTTTCTCCAAAAAATGCAAGTTTTATGTCCGTGGTGTTTGGGTGATGGAATTTTATGTGATTATTGTTGATGTATGCCATTTTTTGTGTCATTGTTGGTTGATTTATTGTTTATATGTGTTATTGTTGGTAAATAATGGAAAAATGCTTTCATTTTATGATTAATTAAAAGAAGTGTGTCTCTTAAGAAAGGAATCTATCATTTATATATCACAGATTTTTAGAAGTTTAACATCATAATCAATCATATATAATCACGGCAGCATTGAAAAATATGCATTGAGACGTATATCGTCACATTTGCAAAAAATATATCCAAATAAACTCTCCCCTTTTGTTATTATAAAAAAATAAAGTATGTAGAGGAAGTAAAAAAAAACAAAATGAAATATGATGAAAAAAATTTGCCACATTAAATGAGGAGGTTTCCTAAGGAGAATTTGCAAATCCAGGACTTGATTTTGGCGACTATCAATTTATTTGTGTATTTGATCCTCTTTAACGCGGATGTCCCTCAACTATTGTAAAATAGTTATACTGTTTATTTCTGAGGAGGGACAAGAGCTTGTTGTTTTGGAGTAGGACCTATAATTTTTAATATCCTTTCATAACCCTAGTCTGCGGTAGGTGCTAAAGTCTGCTACTCTTTTTGTTTTCTTCTCCATCCAAATATTTTCTTTCAGTTTCTACTCGAACTGGGAGGGGTAGAATAATGAAACTTTCCAAGGTCATACCACATCAGATTGTCAAAGAGAACGCCAAAATATGTGAAGATCTTGGTTAACAACATTTTGTAAGGCAAACCTCTAGTAATATTGTTGTGGCTTCCCTTTTCTACTACAGACTTCAGAATCATTGCTGGGAGATTCATTTTATTGCCCATCAGTAGATTGTGTACTACTTAGATATTCAGGAGACTACATCTTTTTGTTGAGCTACTTCTTGGAAAAATTGAAGTAGTCATTATTGATGAAAGGCATCTAGGTAGTATGTCTAGATTTCTACACATGGATCTCCCTTCATGGTCATTCTCAATATGCAGACCTATGAAGTCAACAACCTTTCCAAAATCAAGATCAAAAATGTCCCACTTATGGCAAGGAAGGTTAGTCCTAGTTATGAGAGCTATGTTTAAAAATCTCCCAATATATCCCCTTTTATCAAGATCTCACATACCTACACCTAAGATATGATGGCTAGCTTTCCATCAATTTCTTCTTTTCACATGTGTGTGTAAAATCATCTAACTAATTCATCACATACTGTATAATCCAAATTTAAAAAAATCTCTCACCTAATATCAGGAGAGAAAGTAGAAAGAGGAATACCAATATCATTAAATATGTGAGGAGGCATAATGGGTCCAGCAACCACTTTTCTCTTCTTATATCACATTTCATAATAGACTTCAGCTTTCATTGATTGAAATGAGTATATTTGCAGTGACAATTTTCTCTTCTTGTGAACCATGAGTTTCTAGGACCTTTTTGCTTTAGGGATTTCTTCAAACAAGTCTATAAAGCTCATCCTTGACGATGGCTTCCTCAATGTTTTCTTTAACCATAGGCTTTTTGCTGTTTCTTTTCTCTTCCCTTTTCCTTTTTCTCAACTCATCTTTTTCTCTTTCTTTTTCCTTAACAGTTTCTTTTTGTTGAACTTATTACATAACAATTCCTCTAGTCTACGGTCTTCTTCATCTTAACTATTGGCATTTATTTCCCAACGCAATTCAGGCACTTTTCTCTCTTTTGGATCAGGTTTAGGAATTATGGAAGTTTTTAGAGAAGGAATAGGTAGGCAGAGAATAGCTGAATGGAATCTCGCATTTTGTTAGTAACTCCCCCTTATTGAAATTCTCTTCTTCTTCATCACTTTCTTTTTTCTTTTCTTTTCCCTTTTCTTTTCCTTTTTCTTCTTCTTCTTCTAAGTTACAATAACATTGTTTTTTGATTGTTTCTTCATCATCTGAAGAGGAATCAGAGTAATATAGAGAAAACATAGCAACAATCTTCCTTTTCCTATCTTTTGGGATCTCTTGACTGACTATTTATGAGGTTTGGAGTTTTGAGGAGACAAAGAGAGGGTTGGTAGTAGTGTCTAGAAGACCTACTATAAGAGATAAAGATAAGGAATCAGAAGAAAAGGTTTTTTCAAGACGAGGTGTTTCGTCATTGCTAGAAGTTGAGGACAAAAATTTCTTCTGTCCTTTTGATTTTGTTCTTATCATTATAGGTGAGCTTGGTGAATTTTGAGAGATAAACCAAGAGACAATACAGAAAGTTAGGTTGCAGAGAGAATAACTAAGAAGACGGAAGAAGTTTTCTTAGGGTATACTAAGTGATTCTTGAGGGTTGATCTCGTAAGAGGATGAGTAGATGTATAGGCCAGAATGGGAAGTGTAATTGGTTATGTATCTTCTGATAGACACATACTTAAATTTCTTAGACTACATGCGTGTTTTTGAAAAGACTAAAATGGTGCCATTAATGACTCCCTATTTATGTGCTACTTAGAATGATAAACGAAATGAAAAGACAAGTAGCAAAGAATATTCATACAAAAATAATATCAGAGAATTTGTACATACCAAGCTATTTTCTTAACATGTAAAAATCTATCTTTAGAGAGTGGCTTGGTGAAAATGTCAGCTACATGATTCTCAGTACTAATATGCAAAAGCTTATTGGTTCCTTCTAAAATATGATCTCTATAAAAATGATGTTTGATTTTCATATGTTTAGCCCGAGAATGATGTACAGGAGTTTTAGAAATATTTATAGTACTCATATTATCACAGAATATAGGAATATGAGAAAAGTTTAGAGAAAAATCTTATAGTTGATGCTTCATAGCATCAACTATAAGATTTGAGCACAACAGGTTGCAACTGTAATGTATTCCACTTTAGTCATCAAAAGCATTGTGTAATTTTGCTTCTTGTAAGATCGATATACTAAACATCCTCTAAGAAATTGACAGTGATCACTTATGTTTTTCTGATCGACTTTATCACCTTCACAATCTGTATCACAAAAGCCCACTATGTCAAATGAATTAGTTTATTGATACCATAGTCCAAAATCCATAGTAACTTGGAGATATCGAAAGATTTTTTTGACTGCTTGAAGATGGATTTCTTTTAGATTTGATAGAAAACATGCGCAAAGACACACGCTAAGCATAATGTCTCATATTAAGCTTATAAGATATAGCAGTGATCCAATCATTCATCTATATTTTGTCTCATTTATAGCTTTACATTCTTCGTCTTTATCAAGTTTAGTTCCAATGTAAATGGGAGTACCCATCAGTTTTACATTCTCAAAATGATATTTTTCGATGAGTTCCTTTGTGTATTTATCTTGGCTAACGAAGTTTCCTTCTTCGATTTGTTTGATTTGTGATCCGAGAAAGAATGATAATTCTCCCATCATGCTTATTTCAAACTCCCACTATAACAATACTAAGAATTCTTTACAAAAGCATGGATTAGTAGCACTGCATATTATGTCATCAACATATATTTTCACAATGAGAAAATAATTCTCCTTTTTCCTAATAAATAAGGTTTTATCGTCCTTTCCTCTTTCAAAGTTAGTCTCAAGTAGAAATTTGCTTAACCTTTCATACCATGCTTGACGAGCCTGCTTTAAACCACGCAGAGCTTTGGGTAACTTCATCACATAATCTGGATGGTTTTCATGTTCAAAATCTAAGGGTTGCTTAACAAATACTTCTTCATTAACGTAACCATTTAAGAATGCACCTTTAACATCCATTTGGAACAACTTGAAGCTTTTATAGTATGCAAAGACAAGTAAAATTCTAGTTGATTCCAATCTAACAACAGATGCATAAGTTTCATCAAAATCAATACCTTCCTGTTGATTGTAACCTTAAGCTATAAGTCTAGCTTTGTTTCTTACCACCTTACTATTTTTGTCAAGTTTGTTTTGAAATACCCTACGATTTCCAATAATTGACTTGTTTTATAGACGAGGAATTAGATTCCATACCCTTTTCTTAACAAACTAAATTAGCTTGTCTTTCATAGCTGAGACCCAATTCTCATCAGTAAGAGCTTCTTCAATAGACTATGATTCTAATTGTGAGATGAGACTTACAAAGTTATTTTTAAATGATGATCTTATTCTTATACTTTCATAGGGATCTCTAAGAATATATTGATATATATCAAGACCTCTCCATTCTCTCGGTGATTTTCGTTGCATAAGTTATTGTTGAGATGAAGGAGCCTACTCTATTCTAACTTTAGAGCAAGCTTCCTGATTTTGTAATTCTAGCAAACTCTGAATCCTTTATTAGTAGTACTATAGCCCAAGAAAATAGCTTCATCTGATCTTAAATCTAACTTCCCAAGGTTGTCATTTCCATTATTTAACATAAAAAACTTGCAGCCAAATGTTTGAAAGTAAACAATATTTGGTTTTCTTCCTTCCACAACTTACGGAGGGTCTTTTTTTAGAATAGGTCTTATAAGACATCTGTTAAGTACATAACATTCCGTGGATACTACTTCTGCTCAATATACAAGAGGTAGTCAACTTTCAAATATCATTGTCGTAGCCATATCAACCAAAGTTTTGTTCTTTCCCTCTACAACTCCATTTTTCCTAGGCACCCTTGGATTAAAGAATTTATGAGTTATACCATTATTGTCACAAAATTCTTCAAACTTTCTATTAAAAAATTCTCCTTTATGATCGCTCCAAATTGAAGTGATGTAGTACCCTTTTTCTATATGAATTTTTCTGCAAAACTTCTCCAACACTTCAAAAGCATACCCTTATTTGATAAGAAATAAAACCATAGCCTAATTTTAGGTGGTGTGAGCAGTACCCACTTGATGGAACCATCTTCGTGATTGTAAGGGCCTAGCTACCCTCCTATAAGAATATTTGGGCTATCTCTTTAGAGAGATCATGAGACAAGGGCATTATGAGTTTGTTTATTTCTCTAGCAAAATCTGTCTCTGATTTTCTTGGACAACAGGTTCAAGACTGAGTAAGAATTACTTCCCCTAGTTTTTTTCCTATCTTTCTCCTAAATTGTTAAAGCTTATTTCTCAAGTTTAGGATCAAGTGGGGGATATATGGTGTTGTTCTAAAACATTCATAATGTTTCTTTCATTAAATTCCTTTCAAGTCCCTACTTTATTACCATAACGTTAATAACATTCATAAATTATTTATTATCAATATTATAGCCAAATGTTCATTTTATTTAATGATCACCAGCTGTATTGTTACCATGACAGACACATAGCACTATATATATGTATCCTTTGATAAGAAAAAGCTAAAGCTTCTTCTTCATGTCTCACATCTAGTCTCTTGGTTCTTTTGTTCTCTAATTGTTCGGTTCTTTTGTTTAGAGTGCACCGAAGCTGATGAAGAAGGTGTTAACCCTGGGGTCAGATACCATTGTCCTATTGCATCGTAGAGGGAGAATTTCTAACTTAGGGCAGTATTTTCTATGACACCTTGTAATCATATAATTCATTATAATTTATTTATTCATGTTATTTTCACTAATAGAAACTTGAGAAAAACATGGAACATATTAAAAAAGATGGAACATATTAAGCAGGAAATAAGCAAAATATCAGGAATCCCAGCTCAATATATAGATTGCTAAAAATCTGCAAAACATGCAAAAAACTATTATAAAGACTTAGTCTTCAAAGCTAGGCACATTTCATACGTTCAACAACTTCTAAGGCACAATTCTCACAGTTGGAACCAAGACCTCCTATGACATCCACCTTCTACCAACTACATCACTGGTGGGGTATAACATTTCTATGATCATCTTCGAGCACCGTAATAGTAGGAATTTAAGTTTTTCCACTTTACTGAAGAATTGTCAGACTAGGCTTGTTCACCACCGATCTCCATAACAGATCTCCGTAGCAGAGTACAGGGTATCTTAATTAATTAAAGGAGGAAAGGAGAGAGCATGGAACAGAAAAGGGGCCAAAAAAGTAGAGAACATAAACTATAAGAATGAGAAGAAATAGTTGGGAAAGAAGGAAAAATAGAGAGAGCAAAGATAGTAATTAAACATAAGAGACAAGGGCATAAATAGGTATAGAGAAAAATATCACAAAAAGGAAAAATCAACCAAAAAACGAAAAAAGCTTGGAGAAATTGTCCTAGCATTCGTAACGAAACCTCATATAAACCTTTGTTTTTCTTAAACCTACAAAGCATTGAATAATTCCGCCAATCTAATCTCTGAAAAATCCTTAGTATTTCCCAATGAGGAAAGGGTTGCTTTAGACCTATCAAGGACCACTAAAAGAATTTTTTAAACCAATATAAAATGAGAAAATTCAGAACCAAGTAATCTTACCTTGTTAGCAATGCTGTGTAATCTGTCAAAATGCTCTTCGACAGTAACTGAATCCTTCATCCTTTGAAGCTCAAATTCTCTGATCAATTGAGAACTTGCATTCCCTTTATTCTTTCATTTGCTTCAAATTCTTTTTAAAAAAATTTCTAGACCTCAAATGGAAATTTCATTTTGATAATCTGACAAATATTTTTAGTGAGATTGCAGCAAATAATGTAGCTCTACCCTTAGACTTTCTTGTTTTCTTCTCCGTGTGATTCTTAATTTATACCATGGTTTGAATTGCAAACATGGGAAGAACTTTGTAGTCCTCCTCAACAGCCTCCTAGAGATCATTTGGCTCTAGATGTGCCTCTATCCTAGCTGTTGAAAAGTGATAGCCTTTACAATTGAAGACAAATGGTGCAAGTGCAGTGAAAAGGGGATTCAAAATCCATAAAAAAGAAATAGTTTAGTCACAGGCTCATTAAGAATAGCGCTACACCACTTTAAAGGAAATAAATAAAGAACAAATTTTAAAGGAAATAAGGAAAGAACAAATTTGGATAAAGAACTTGTTATGTTATTTCATCTATCAAGTTTGCTTAAATACAAATGTTTGTAACTGAAACTTGAGAAAAACGTGGAATAAACTAAGCAGAAAATCAACAAAATATTAGGATTCACAACTCAGTGTGTGGATTCCTAAAAATCTACAAAAAATGCAATCAACTATTCTAAAGACTTGGTCTTCAAAGCTACAAACGTTTTATGTGTTCAACTTCTAAGGCATAATTTTCACAGTTGGAGCAAACATCTCTTTTAACGTCCACCTTCTACTAGCTACATCATGGGTGGAGGATAGCATTTCTACAATTATGTTCGAACACCATAATAGTGCGAATTTAAGTTTTTCCCACTTTATTCAAGAATTGTCAAACTAGGATTGTTCACCACCGATCTTTATAGTAGAGTACAAGGTATCTTAATTAATTAAAGGAGGAAAGGAGAGAGCATGTAATAGAAAAGGGGCCAAAATAAGTAGAGAACGTAAACATATAAGAGTGAGAAGAAACAGTTAGGAAAGAAGAAAAAATAGAGAGAGAAAAGATCGTAATTAAAAAGAAGGGCCAAGGGTGTAAATAGGTACAGAGAAATAGTACAAAAAAGGAAAATATAACTAGAAAAAAAAAGCTTGGAGAAACCGTCCCAGTAGTCATAATGAAACCTCGCATACAATAATAAAGTTGTCGTATGTCTAACCTAAAGTCAATATTCTCGTTCAGGGAAGATTAAAGTTGCAATATGATGATTGACATGCACCACATAGCTAGAGATTTTCTTGGGTCACGTTGGTCTACTTAACATGCTCGAGTCAGTGAAATAGTAATCTTATATACTATAATGAGTCCTGGGGCTCTCAAATAGCATTTTCAATTTGGATGTTTATATTCTAAACAAAAAATGGTTGCAAGTTGGTTCATTGTACAAGGATTTCAATGATATAATTTTGATGATGCATTGCACCATATCATTCTCACTTAATTTCTTTTTAAAACTAGACATTAAAAACCAAATGTATCCTAGAGTTAGCTAGTAAGTCCAAATGATAAGCAACGAGACTAATACATCACAACAACTTATAAGGCCAAAAACAACAATGAACCAAAAGATTCTTTAAATTAAGTAATTAATATTGATTGTTAAAAAATTAAGATTAAGGACTTTTCAGATAAATTAATAAAAATACTTATTTTTGACAAGGAAAGTTATATAAAAACTATATGCTACTTATATGGATTATAAATTTGTATGCATGTATTGTACAACTTATTTACTGGAGAGAAAGAGAGGAATAGTTTCCATGAAATTGGTTGTGTCAATGTCATATATCAATATAAGATGTAATTATTATAAATTCAAGATTGAAGTAATCATACATCGAAAAGAACTATGATGTTAAAGTGAGTTATATACAAAAATAAGACTAATGATCTATTTTTTTAAGACTTTAAGTTATCTATGATTTCTTAAATGTATATAGATTCACATAAATTTAATTCAAATTTTCCTTAGACTCCATAAAATTTTATTAGTTTCAAAGTCAGATTAAAAAATTTCAATTAATAGAGATTCACATACTGGAAACTCTCTCAAAAGCCTTAAGTCATTTTATAATGAATTATAAATTTCAATTTTGAAGTATTATAACGAATTCCTAATGTTGTCAAATAAAATGTATTATTAATCAATCCAATTTTTGATTTTTTGTGTTAGAGATACAAAAAGATGGTTTTTTGTGGACTAATTGTAATCTAACCGTTATGTTTGCATAAAATTTTCAAGTCACGGTTTCTTAAAATACTGAAACCATTTAGAAGGCATTGAAGAACTCTCCTATACTTTCTTCTTGTTTAGAAGATGGATGGATAAAAAAATTCTGTGAAATTGGAGCTAACTATTCACCAAAACAACATGAATTGGGAGAAATTAAACTTATAAAAAACAAGAAGATAAATGTAAATCAATTCTCACAAAAATTAGTTGACAAATTAAAAATCGTCTGACTTCACAACTATTTTTCTATTGTAATTTTAGTATTATATGAAATTATGCAATAGTCATGCCGAGGATGGTAATGTTTTAACTTGAATATGCAAATTCTCATCTAAACATTGACCATTTCCAACCATTATATCAACGCTTTAATTAGTGCTTATGACAACATGTGCTAACTAATAAGATGCAATAGAACTCTTTTCCATATAAAATTAAAAAATAATGTGAATTATTTAACAGTCAACGTGCAAGTTATATAGAAATCTTTTTAACTCTAGTTGTTATATAGAGTTAAATATTTAATATGTTAGTTCATCTGCCCACGTTAAATTAGTAAGAAAAATATATAAAGTTAAATATTGAATATAGCTTTTGGTGCTTGGCCGAGGGATGAGTGGTGGCACTTGTGATACATGCTATTTATATGTCACTTCTGTTGAATGTTTCTACATTTTGTGCAGCGGTAGATAAGAGCAAGTCTTTTGAGGATTCTATTTAAAAGAAAAATAAGTGGATGACGCACTGACAACAACTAATACAAGCAACTTGACCAAGACCTGGATCTAGTAATGTAAGGTTTGGTCTCGAATGTTTACAGGGTTCTTCAAGGAAAAAACCTACTGTGAATCGTTTCTCCTAGTATAATCATTTATAGTAATTTCTTGAATGCTCTCAATTCCATTATGTACGTATCTAATTATCGAGTGCTTGAGGCTTGTTCTCTTATTGCGAAACTAATCTTCAACTTTCTTTAACCACTTTTTCGTTTATTACATTAAGCTTATTAAAGAAGCTCTAGAATCAAGCAACCCACCTAAAAACTAATTAATTAGAAAAATCTATGCCAACTCTTCAACACTAAATTTTTAGAGAAATGGATGAGGGTTTGTCACTCCATATACAAATGGAAATATCTGTGTTTTCCTCTCTCAATTATGATCTAAAGTAGCCAAAGAGAACCATCTATTCTATGAGAATAGAAACCTTATTTCATACTTGAAATGGTAACTAACTTACAATGTATGTAATAGGGTATAGTTATAGAGGCAATCGTTTATGATGAATTTTGGATTTATCAGAAATCACTGCATGCAATTTAACTCCTACCTTTATCGACATTGTTAAATGCATTTCAACAGAAACTCTTGACGTTGATTAGTCCCATGTCTTCAGTTAGAAACATTATCAAAAAAGAAAAGTGGAGGCCAAGAAATTTATGCCGGAGAAAAATAGATTTACATTTAAATATGAAAATATAATATTATTTAGAGATATGCATGGACATGAATTCGTTTACATAGAAATAGAAACACATTCACATTAATCAAATATTAAAAATACACAAAAGAACATTCACATTACTCAAATATTAAAAATACTCATGTGATAATGTATTGAAAAGTCTCTTCTCTTCAAAAAGACTTCCTCTATGTCTCTGCATGTTTCATTTTTTAACGCATGTGTTTGTCGTGTGGGTATTTTTGTTGTCATTGACTTGCTAATCATTATATTTTACCCTTGTAAGTGTTTACCTAGTTCTGAACAATTTTGCAGTTTTCAGGAGTTTAAATTAAGATGATTTTGTGTTTATGTTTGAGAGTTTATGAATTTACTTAGGACTCAGAAAATAAGAAGGAAATTCAATTAATTGATCTTAAGGTTTTGAAATTGAAATGAAACATCTGTATGGGTCTCAGATGTTGAAATAAACATAAAATGCTTGGGGTTGGGTTTTAGGATTTAGAATTAATATAAAACGCATAGAGCTAGATCTTATGCCTTAAAATAAAGATAAAACGTCTAGAATGAGTCTTAGGGCTTAGAAAGTAAGATAAAATACCTAGACTTGAGTCTCTTCAAGCTTTGAAAATATGATAATTTCTTGGAACTAGGTCTTAGGGCTTGAAATTAAGATAAAAACTCTAAAATTGGAACTTAGAGCTTAAAATAAAGGTTAAATACTTAAAATGAGTCTTAGGCTTTGAAAAATAAGATAAAATACCTCGAGTTTAAGATGAAATATCTAGAGTTGGGTATTATGACTTGGAAAGTAAACTAAAATGCCAAGAGCTAAGTCTTAGGACCTGAAAGGTAAGAAAAAAATGCTCAAAATGAATCTTAAGGCTTGAAATAGAAAAAAAGAACTTAGAATTTGATCGCAAGGTTTCAAAACTAAGATTGGAATACGTAGGGATGCGTATTAGGATCTTGCATTAAGATTTAAATACCTAGAATAAATCTTAAAGTTTAAAATAAAGATAAAATACCTAAAGTTGAGTTTTACATACCTAAACTTGAGTTTTAGTGGATTTAAGATAAAAAAGAGGGACTAAAAAGAAGCATCTAGATTTTATGTTTACTTTATACATTGGGAATACTAGTGATTTAGAGAATTGGCACCCAGATATTTGAGTGATTTTAGATTTATGTTTTAGTTAATTATTTAACTTTGTTACTTTGAATCGATATCTAGCCTACATAGTTTCAAAAAATTCACTCTATTGAGAAATTAGGTTGGATTTTTAGTTTTCATTGAGATTGAATAAAATTTCTTTCACATTTTCAGCTAAACTTCTTGTTAGGAAATAACCATAAGGACTTCTTATTTAACGTAAAAATTTCTTCAAGGAACTTACACTTTGGCATAATTGAGGCTTTTATGAAACAAATGTATTTATCTCCATATTGTCCTACTTAGATCAAGAAA
>JAOSBO010065462.1:0-28324 GCA_027563915.1 Erythroxylum rotundifolium | reverse complement strand
CAATTATTTTTCAGGACTCAGAAGAATACCCCGTTAGGCAGCGGGCGTATATCTATTGCATGTGAGTGAAAGAAGAGTTCGGGATCAGTTCGCATCTGCATTGTGTCTTTTTGTTTTCGCACTATTGTATTTTGTGTAGTTGGGTTATGTAAAAGAGCTTGATCAAAATGTAATACGTTTTATTTTTGGATTGGGCTAATTGACATTTTGTCTTGTAAGTTTGAAAATGTTTCTGATTAAAAATGGGCCCAAATTTGTGATAAAAAAAATTTACTCATGCCGACTTTTGATTGTTAGTGCTCTAGCATACCACCCTTGCGAGATACGGACTCGGATATCATCATCGATGTCGAGTTCGGGTCTTGCAGGAGTGGGGTGCTACAAAAGAAGTCTATTAATTGAAAGGATCCTATTCGCACTCAAAAATAAAGGGGCTTGTCAATCAATAGGATCCTGCTAGAGCTCAAGTAGAAATAAGCCTGTTAATTGATAGGAGACTATTGATGCTTAAAGCGAAAAGAACCTCTTGCTTTACATAAACAGAAGAAGCCTATTGAAAAAACTAAAAGAGCCTCTTGAAAACACACGCTTGAAACGTGAAAATTTCAAAGTTAGGAAGAGAGAAAGAATGACGTAGTAGATTTATAATGGTTCAGTTAACAACCAAGCTTATGTCCTGTCCCCAAGTATCTAACTTGAGTATATAAGAATCCAAGTATTAAATTTGATGAGTCTCTCTAAGCTCATAAGTACATATTTTTCAAAGTTCTCCAACCTTCTACATTTGAAGTGTGTAACAAGTTTCTAAACTCTCGTAGAAAAATAAAATGTAAAATTAAAAGTAAGGTCTCAAAAAACAATTTCTCTCTTAATAGAGTGATTTCACTTTCTAAGGCACAATAAGAATGATATGACTCTCAAGAATATAAATGCTGCTCAAATATTTCAAGAGTCTTTGTATGTTCATTACGTCACAAGTGTTGTTGCTCTTCTTTAAATAGTCAATGTCTTCAACTAGTCGTTGTTTCATCTTAATTCTAAGTTGACTTTGAATTTTCAATATCATCTTTGCCAGAACAAAAATTTTCGAAGGTAATTGTTCAAAAAGGTAAGATCCTCCTGGATGTTAATAAGGAAAGTTTACTAAGAAGGTTTTTGCAAGAAAGGAAGTAATTTTCCTATGATTTTATTTCCTTTAAAAAATATCATTATCTATACAAGGAAATGAATCTAAATTGAATTTTGAAATATTATATAGTTATCATCAAATCGTTAAATATAAACCTTGAGCTAACAATTTCTCCTTTTTTGATGATGACAAGCAACAATAGATATATTTTTCAAAATTCAAAGAGATAATAGATGATTTTGAAAGATATCCGTGACTTTTTTATGTTTAGACATAATTAGAAGGAGTTTGTCTCTTAAGAAAGGAGCCTATCATTCATGTATCACAGATTTTCAGAAGTTCAACACTAGAATCAATCACATATATATTCGAGGCAGCATTGAGAAATATGTATTGAGAAATATATCATCATATATGAAAAATATATATCATCATAAACTCTCCCCCTTTGTCATTATCAAAAATAATAGAGCATAGGGAGGAAGAAACTATCACAAGTTCGAATAAGCCAGGCAAAAAAGAATAGCAACAAAGTCAAATATTTTTCTCAGCAAAATCTGCATGTCAAGAATTTGATTTTGCATGCTATCTATTTGTTCTCGCATCAATTCTTGAACGGCTTGAATGTTTTGCAGTTGTTGATGGAGTTTTACATTATTTTCATCTTAAAGAGGAACAAGAGTTTGTTGGTTTGGAGTAGGATCTAAGTTTTATGCTACTCTTTTAGATCTTTTGCAACCCAGACGTTGTTTTGCAATTTGTATCTAAATTGATAGGGAATAGAAGGGTAAAATCTAGTTGGTGCATACCAATTCATATTTGTAAAAGGAACTCCATAACGGATGAAAATTTTGGTGAGCATCATCCCATAAGGTAGGCGACTGGTAGTATTCTTATAATTCCTCTTATCTACCATGAACCTTAAGATCATAACTGGAAGATTCATTATATTCCCTTTTAGTAAATTATACATAACATAAGTTTCCAATCGGCTACACCTTTCAACTGAGCTACTCCTAAGAAAATTTGAAGTAGCTAAAAGCAATGCAAGGCATCGTGGTTTTAAGTCTAATTGCCTACTCCAGGGTCTCCCATTTTGGATTTTCTCAACATGAAGGTAGATAGTTGTGACTAACTCTAGATCATCAATATCTCACTTATGATAGGAAAAATTAGTTCTCCCTATAAGAGCTACTTCCAGTATATATCTTAAGAGCTACTTCCAGTATATCTCTTAAGATTTCTTTAGAAATTAAAAATTCACATTCATGCACCCGTGAGACAATAGCTAGCTATCCATTAGTTTCTTCCTTTTTTATGTGTATGTAGAATATCCTGACTAGCTCATCACATATTGTCGCATCTAATTTCAGAAAATTTTCCCAACCAATGGCAATAAAGTAAGGAGAGATGAGTATATCTATGTCGTCAAACATCATGGGAGGCAATATTCGCCTAACAACCACCTTTCTTTTCTTGTACTATGTTTTATAACAAAATTCAACTTCCATTAATTCAAACATTTTTGGTGGTATTTATGTCTTTCCTTACTTATGTGCAACTATCTTTATTTTCTTTGCCTTTTTTCTTTGGAAATATCTCTTCTTGAGACAACTTTTTTCTATCAATAGGGTCTTTAATAGTATCTTTAGTTACAAGCGCTTTGCCTTTCTTTAGTTCTTCCTCTTTTCTTTTTCTGGCTTTTTCTTCCTCTTTCTTTTCAGCATTCGTGGTTCTTTTTGTTCATAACTTTTCTTGGCTTGTTTTGTAAGGCTTCCTCTGGTCCGTGGTCCTTTAATCAACTTAGTAGATTCTTCATTTGAATCATTTTCATTTGTAATCCAGTGCACTTTAGGCACTTTCTTCTCTCGAGGTTTAAAGGAGAAAGGTTCAGTAATACGAGCTTCATAATGGTTAATAGAACAAGTTAGGGTTTTCTTTTGTCCTTTTGATTTTGTTCTTGTCATTATAGTTGAGCTTGGTGAAGTTTGAGAGAGAAAACAAGAGGTAGTAAGAATGCAAAGAGTTAAGGTGTAGAGAGAATAAGCGGCATAGATGAGAATGATAGAGATGAGAAGGCGAGAGAGTAGATTGTGCACACATTTTTTAAAAGGATGAGTAAATGTGTACAGGCCAAAAGAAGAAGCGTAATCAGTTGCACATCTTTTAATAGATATGTACGTAGAGTTGTTAAACTGCGCACACATTTTTTGAAAAGGATGAAACAATGCCATGAATGACTCCCTATTTTTAGGACACATGACACTTACAATATGAACCTGAGAGAAGCCTTCTAAAAAGAAGAGGAGCCTTCTAATCTAAAAGAAACATACTATCCTAAGAGGAGGCTTTTAAACTAAGTGGGGCCTTCTAAACTCTAAGGAGCCTACTAAACTAAGAGAGAGTTTCTAAGGAATCAGAATAGAAAGAGCCTACTAAATGAAATGCAAAGACAAATAGCAGAGAATATTCATGCGGAAATAATAACAGAGAGTTTGCAAATACTAAACTCTTTTCTTAACATAGAAAATCTATCATCAAAGAGTGGCTTGGTGAAAATGTTAATTACTTGATTCTCAGTATTAACATGCAAAATATCAATGATCCCTTCTAAAACATGATCTATAAAACAATGATGTTTGATTTCTATATAATTAGTCCTAGAATGACATAAGATTTTTAGAAAGATTTATAGCACTAGTATTATCACATAATATAGGAATATGAGAAAAGTTTAGGGAAAAATCTTGTAGTTGATAATTCATTTATAAGATTTGAGCACAACAGCTTGCAGTTGCTATGTATTCCATTTCAATCTCAAAAGCATTATGTAATATTGATTCTTGTAGGGCCAAGATACTAGACATCCTTAAAGAAATTGAAAGTGACCAGTTGCGCTTTTTCGGTCGACTTTATCACCTGCATAATACGCATCATAATAGCCCACTGTGTCAAATGAATTAGTTTTTAGATACTATAGTACAAAATCCATATTTTTGTGGAGATATCGAAAGATTCTTTTGACTACTTAAAGGTGGCCTTCTTTTGGATTTGATTGAAAGTGTGCACAAAGACACACACTAAGCATAATGTCTGGTCTTAAGCTTGTAAGATATAGTAGTAATCCAATCGTTCCAGTATACTTTATCTCATTTATAACTTTGCTTTCTTCGTCTTTATCAAGTTTAGTTCCAGTGTATATGGGAGTACTCATCGGTTTGGCATTCTCAAAATAATGTTTCTTGATGAGTTCCTTTGTGTATTTGTCTTGGCTAATGAAGATTCCTTTTTCTGTTTGTTTGATTTGTAATCTTAGAAAGAACAATAATTCTCCCATCATGTTCATTCCAAACCCCCCCTGTATTAATGCTGAGAATTCCTCACAGAAATTTGGATTAGTAGCACTAAATATTATGTCATCAACATATATTTGCACTATGAGTAAATCATTCTTCTTTCTCTTAATAAATAAGGTTTTATTGACTTTTCCACTTTCAATGTTATTCTCAAACCAAAAGTTATTGGAAAGGTCTCTTAAGTAGAAAGTTACTTAACCTCTCATGCTATGCTCGAGGAGCCTGTTTTAAACCATACAGACCTTTGGTTAACATCATCACGTAATTTAGATGATTTTCATCTTCAAAACCTGGGAGTTACTTAACAAATGCTTATTCGTTGATGTAACCATATAAAATGCACTTTTAACATCCAGTTGGAACAGCTTGAAGTTTCTATATCAGACAAAGACAACTAAAATTCTAATTGATTCCAACCTAGCAATATGATCACAAGTTTCATCAAAATCAATACCTTTATGTTGATTATAACCTTGAGCTGCAAGTCTAGCTTTATTTCTTATCACCTCACCATTTTTGTCAAGTTTGTTTTGAAATACCCATCGAGTCCCAATGATTGACTTTTTTTGAGGAAGAGGAACTAAATTCTGGACATTGTTTTTGTCAAATTGATTCAGCTCATCTATCCTAGTTTTCATTAATAAAGGCCTCTTCAACAGTCTTTGGATCTATTTATGAGATGAGAGCAACAAAGTTGTTTTTGAATAATGATCTTAATCTTAGACTTTTAGAGGGATCTCCCAGAATATATTAATGTGTATTAAGACCTCTCCATTCTCTCAGTGTTTTTCGTTGTATAGGCTCCTACTAAGATAAAGGAGCTTGCTTCGTTCTAGCTTCAGAGGGACCTTCTTGATTTTGTAATTCTAAAGGTATTATAGGTGTAGTTTGATTCTTTGATGTGTTTTTAGTTACTAATGGATGCTCTTCATCATCTGAGTCAGTTGCTATGGTTGAAGGTAGTGTTTCATCAAATACTACATATATCAATTCTTCTATCTTCTTTTTTCTTTTCTTATATAGTCTGAATCCTTTACTAGTGGTATTGTATCCTGAAAAAATAGCTTTGTTTGATATCGCAATGACCTTTTCAAGGTTGTCTTTTCCATTGTTTAGAACAAAAAACTTTTAGCTAAATGCTTAAAAGTACACAACGTTTGGTTTTCTTCCTTTCCATAGCTCATATGGGATCTTTTTCTAGAACAGGTCTTATGGGACACTTGTTGAGTATATAATAAGTGGTTCACACAACTTCTGGCCAGTAACTACAAGGTAGGCCACTTTCACATAACATTGTTGTGGCCATATCTATGAGAGTCATATTGTTTCTCGTAACAGCTCCATTTTGCTGAGTAGTCCTTGGGCATGAGAAGTTGTGAGATATAACATTTTCATTGCAGAAGTCTTCAAATTTTTTGTTATCAGATTCTCCTTCATGATCGCTTCGAATTGATGTAATGTTGTACCCTTTTTCAGTCTGGACTTTCCTGCAAAACTTCTCAAAGACATCAAAAGTATCATCTTTATTTGATAGAAAATAAAACCATGTAAATATGGAAAAATCATCTACTATAACAAAACTATAATGTTTGCCACCAAAACTTTCAGTCCTAGTAGGACCAAATAAATCCATATGCACGAGTTCAAGTGGCTGGTTAATAGTCACAATATTTTTAGGAGGGAAGCTGCTTCTGCTTTGTTTTCCTTTTAAACAAGCTTCACAAACCTAATTGCTCTCAAATTTCAAATTCGACAGTCCTCTTACTAACTCATTTTTGGACAATTTTAATAAAATATTCATGCTGGCATGTTTAAATCTTCTGTGCCAGATAAGTGAATCCTTTTCTATTGGGGCAAAACACTTGTCAATTTGAGAAGATATATCTTCTAATTGAGCACGGTATATGTTATGATTTCTAGGACTAACAAATACAATATTATTATTAAGATTATTAATTATTTCACAATGTGATGCATAGAAAGTAACTCTATAACCTTTATAACATAATTGACTTACGTTAAGCGAGTTATACTTCAATCCATTAACCTTTGCCTTGTTTTTATCAGCAAAGACAACATTACCTTTATCTTTCCTTTCAATACAGTTAAAATGTGATATTTTACCTGTTATGTGTCTCCATAATCGCTATCAACTATCCATTGATTTTCCTTTGTCTCCATTTTGAAGTATATTTGCAAAGTGTAGTATCTCATTTTAGATACCAAATCTTTTTAGGTATTTTAACATTAATAGTTTGACCTTTCGGTCTCTAAACATACATTTGAGATGGTTTTTTTCATTTTCTAAAAGTAACAAGAGTGACTAATATGAACATGTCTACCATAATAATCATACAAAAAAGATGAATGATAGTTGTTATGACTTTTGCCACTTAATAGGTTCCTGTTGTTTTGACTATAGCTATTGCTGGATTTAACAAAGAAGCTTTTATATTGACGGATATTGTTATGGCTTTACCAAAAGCACATTTACCTCTCCCAGGTAATGTATCAGGATTGTTTTTTTCATTAACAAAATTAGCAAGATATTTTTCAAAAGAAACAATTTTCTTTTTCAAGTTTTAAACCAGTAACTTTCTCTTCTAATTATTTTAACTTAGTAGAGTCATTTTCAAGTAATGAGTTTTCTAACTGAATTATTTTTTGTTCCAAACATTCTTTTTTAGAAACTGTTTGTTTATGATCATTTTTAAGAGAAGTTTGAACAACAAATCTTTGTTTTCCAATTCTAATAATTTAATCTTATTCATTAAAGATTCATCATTATTTTTTGACTTCTCAACCTTTTTGAAATACTGCACCGTTAATTTTTTGTACTGATAATATAAGTCATGATATGCATCTCTCAATTCTTCAATTTCAATATTAGAGTCGGAATCATATACCTCATCATTTCCTGATTCGGCCATAAAGCAAACGTTGCTAACTTCCTCGGGCTCTTCTTTTTCAAAGTTATCAAAATCCTCGCTTGACCAAGCTACGATCATAGCATGCTTTTTAGGTTTTCTATTTTCTGTCTTGTCCTTTTGAAAAAGAGGTCATTTTGATCTTGTATGTCTAGGTTTTTTGTAGTGATAACATATGATTTGATTTTTTTTGTATTGTTCTTGTCGCTATTGGCTTTTGATAAGAACCTATTATTTTCAGTTTTCTTGTTTCCTTATTTTTTTCTTCATGAGCTTCTTTTTGTAGAAGCAGGCATATTTTCTAACCATGATGTTAAATTCATCATCTCCATTTATTTGCAAGTCAACATCACTTTAATCATCATTTGATAGATTTGATTCGTCAACTGCTTTAGTGCCACTCCTCTTCTCTATAAGGATCCTTCATCTCGCCTAAACTCGACTTAATGAATCATTAAGTTTCCTCTTAACCAGTGAAGTGAGATTGTATCAAGATCTTTTGCAGTTTCCAGAGCTGTCATTTTAGGTCTTCATTCCTTTAGTAATGATCTCAGAATTTTTGTTACCAACTCATCATTTGGATATGTCTTGCCCAAGTTTTTTAAGGCAGTGATGTTATTGTTGAAACATCTGAATAATTCGTCTATTGTTTCTCCCTGTTTCATGCAAATAGTCTTGTATTGATGCACTAAAAGACTTATTCTATGTTTAGTTACCTCATTCACTCCTTCAAAAGTAACTTAAAGCTTGTTCCATATTTCTTTTGTTATAGAACAGTAGGATATCTTTTCGTACTCTTATGGAAATTATGCACTGATCAGATGATGTCTTGATTTGGCATTCAACTGTGCATTTCTTCTATCAGCATCATTCCATACTTCTACATTGTCAGTAGTATGAGATATAGCTCCAGCTTTGATAACTTTCCAGATTTCGATATCCACCAATTGAAGATAGATCATCTTTCCCTCTTTCTAATAGGAGTAGTTTTTCCATTGAAGTAAGGAGGCTTTGAGATGAATTGTTCTTTAAGGCTTTTTAAGTTGTTTTCTATAATCTATCATGTGTTTTAAAACACAATAAATGTGAAACCTCTCTTTGATATCAAATGATAAGGCAAACACATGCAAGAAGGGGGTAAATTGTATCTAAAAAATTTGCAAGGTAATTTAAATCTTACAATCCTTCTTAAACAAAATGGGTTGATAAATGGAAAGGTTTTATTAAACTTTGAAAACGAACCTATTAAAGTTTAAAAAGAAAGGATCATGTTAGTTATTTAAAATACAAAAGAAGTCTATTAATCGAAAGGATCTTATTCGCTCTCAAAAGAAAGGGCTTGTTAATCAAGAGGAGTCTGCTAGAGCTCAAATAGAAATAAGCCTGTTAATTGATAGGAGCCTGTTGATGCTTAAAACAAAAAAACCTTTTACTTTGTAGAAAAAATAGGAGCCTATTAAAAAAACTAAAAGAGCCTATTGAAGCGACAAACTTATAACATGGAAATTTAAAAGTTAGGAAGAGAGAAAAAATGAATAGTAGATTTATACTGGTTTAGCTAACAATCAAGCCTATGTTTAGTCCCCAATTATCCAACTTGAGTGTTTCACTATAAGAATCTGAGTGTTAAATTGGATGAGTCTCTCTAAGCTCACAAGTACATATTTTTCAAGATTCTCCAACGTTCCACACTCGATATTTTTCAAGATTTTCCAACCTTCTACACTCGAAGTGTATAATAAGTTTCTAAAAAGCTCACAAAAAAATAAAATGTCAACTCAAAAGTAAGTTCTCAAATAACAATTTTTCTCTTGATAGAGTGATTTCACTTTCTAGGTCACAATATGAATGATATGACTCTTAAGAATATAGATGCTGCTCAAATGTTTAGAAAGTTCGTGTATGTTTGTTATTTCATAAGTGTTGTTGCTCTTCTTTAAATAGTCAATTTCTTCAACTAACTATTGCTTCATCTTAATTCTTAGTTGATTTTGGATTTTCAATATCATCTCTGTGAGGACAAAAATTTCCAGAGTTAATTGTTCGAAAAGATAAGATCCTCCCAGATGTTAATAAGGAAAGTTTACTAAGAAGGTTCCTACAAGAAAGGAAGTAATTTTCCTATGATTTTATTTCCTTTAAAAAATACCATTATATATATAAGGAAATAAATCTAATTCGAATTTTGAAATATTATTTAGTTATCATCAAAATCATTAAATATAAACCTTGAGCTAACAGGGATTAATAATTAACACATCAATTAATTGGTATATTTCAAAATTTATAATAACCTAATATTTTATGATTTTGGCATTCATTGTGCAATAATAGATTGTTTTCTGAAATAAAATTAACTAACTAATTGACATATTTTAAATATATCTTGTAATTATATTTATTTGTTTCAAGTTTTTTGTGTGAATTCAATATATAGAAACATGAGTAAAAAAAGATGCAAACAGGATTCTTTGCTTACCAATCCATTTTGTGAGTAAAATATAATATAAAACATTATGTGAAAGTTTATTTATTGGACAACAATAAACAGTGCTTATCCTATATTATAGAACACCCCTACTTGTGTCCAAAGAGTGAGCGAGGAGATAAGACTTGCAATCTTTTATTGTCATAGGAGTACCAATTATCCTAATATCTTTCTTTTTCACTTATTTTCTATTTTAATTGTTTTTATATGTTGTCCATAGTTAAGGCAATGTACAATTCAACAATTAGGGATGGAATTAATTACTTATAAGTTCTATTTATTATGCTTATCAATTTTATTTTGATTAGCTTAATAGAAAATATTTCTGGAAAAGTTTTTTTAACTTTGAAAGAAGATTGATTGACTTAATTCATACAAGTTTGATTATTTGTGATTTGATTTGCTTAGGAAAATAGTCGTAAGCATGTATGATTAAGTTAATTTTAATTCTCCTTATTAATTTTAAAAGTAGATACTTGATTTGCATTATAATACTTTTTTGTATTGTTTAGACATACAATTGGGTTAAAAGTGAATTTTTAAAAAACATTTTCAATATCCCATTAAAAAATTTAAAAGAATTGTGTGAATAAGTCAAGATAAGATAAATTCACTTTGCTAGCTTCAATTCAAGTAAAAAGGTTAAGGTTAAAATTAAAGTATGGTGCTACTAGCCATTTGAAATAATGACACAATTAAATAACCAAAAACAGTCATGATAAGATCTTTACTTTTACATGAAAAGGTTAGGTAACTTTTTCAAACAATCCTTTAAATGCTCTTATGTTGGTTTAAAGCCAATTTTTTTACTTTTATATTAATAAGGGGTATGAAAATATTTTAAAGTTGAAGCATCTTCCTCAGGTATGTTTACTTTATGTATTAGGTTGAATTTTATGGCCTAACTTAAAGTTTTAAAGATTGTAAAGTTGAATTTAATTGATCTATAACTTGATCAAGTAGCTAAATGTCTAACAAATTGATAATTTTGTAATTGAATGCATTATGGAGAGTGATGGTTAATTTGACTAATTTTATTAAATTCTTTCTTAAAATTGCAACCTAAATTAAAAGTAATGAAATTGATTTGATTGAGGGCAAGCAAATGCTTACGTTTAGAAAAATTTCATAGGTGCTAATTTGATAATATTTTGTCATGATTTTAAATAGTGATTTGATTATATTAAGATGGCTTGAATAGGAATTAGTACTTAAAGTGGCTTATTTTTATTTTCAAGCCTTGCTTTAGCCTTTAATGAAGAAGGAACCAATTCAAGCAAGTTAGAGCCAAGTTGGAGAAGTTTTAGCATAATTTTAGAGAAAGAATTTAAAACATAGGCTCCAACATAGATCCATATTGAATTCGTATTGGTTTTAAAGGAACACAAGTCCAGTATGAATCTTTTTTGGGGAACTTTATTTATATTGAACTTTACGAAATTCCATATTTTTGCTGGGTAGCAATATAAGTCCAACACATATCTATATTAAAACTATGTTAGCCATGTTATTTTGAAATTTTAGGCTTTATAAATATAAAAAGATGTGGGGGCATCAATTAGATGGAGGATAGTCATTAAACAAATGAACTAGAGCATCTTGAGACAAGAGATTCAATCAAGACATCAAGATTTCAAATTTATGAGAGTGAAATTTTTTTTTGGTATTCTTTCTTAATTGTTGTTGGTTTTGTTTATCTTAGTGTGAAATAATTGTGATAAATGAAATTTTTTTTTGGTATTCTTTCTTAATTGTTGTTGGTTTTGTTTATCTTAGTGTGAAATAATTGTGATAAACCTAGATGGGTTGAATCCTAGAACTATTTATGCAGATTGATTCTTTAATTTCAAAGTTATTATATAAACTATTTATGATTACTTATTGTATTTGAATTGAAATTTGCTAGCATTTTGAATTAGTTTTAGATTGCATATATAGGGATTGAGAATCATATATATGAATCAATCGTAGCATGTACAATAAGAGTTATGTGAAATTCTAGAGATATAACCACATATATCTTATGGGTTATAGTTAAATCTAACAAAGGGATCCATATAAAAGTAATGCAAACTTAGGAGTTCTGATTATAAAGAGATTTCAATAGAATTCCTATGGATTTTTAATGGTATTTCTTATGATAGGATAGGATTATAACCTTAGAATTTCTACCATTCTGATAAATTAAGGTCAGTAATTGAATCAAGATAAATTTAAGTATAAAAAGATTTTTGAAGAGATCCTACATTTGGATCTTACTTACGAATTGATGACTTCATTATTGTTTGTTGCACTAGTTTGTTATTTTATATTAGTAATTCTAGTTTAGTTAGTCTTTACTTTTAATTCAATCATTCATTTTGTTATGTTAGATAATAGAAAGATACTTATTACTAGTACTTGTAGTATTCATGGGAATGATGTATTAACTAAACTATACTATGAAAATAATGGGTGCACTTGCCTAATTAATCTTTACTATTGTTTAGATAGCATAGAATTAGTAATCCTTTAATCACTTTGTAAAGAAGGCTTTGCATTTTATAACATTATATGAATCATACAGATCTATGAGTTTCTTATAATGATGAACTTAATCAACAATATTATGCATACCTTATAGGTGTCTATGGTTGGCATATTAAATTTAAGTGATATTTGTTTGTTAGGATATCAAGTACAAATGGGGCTCCTTTTAATGATGATAGTAGTATGTGAGTATGCTATCTTTTAGCCATATGAAGTCAAACAACTTGATTTTTTGGCTGCTTATTGGCTCAAAAAGCTTAATAAGTTTTGGATTTTATATTAAGATTATTTGATGGATCACTTTCATGGGTGTCTGTTGTTCTCTTTTAAAGTGGGGATAACTCAAATGATTTAAAATTTTTCGATTGGGAATATTAAAAGAATTCAAAATAGTTCTTATAAATGGCTCCAGAAGATGTAGATTGAATTTGAAGTAGGTTTATAGGTTGATTTCAAGTATGTAAGCCAACAAAAATAATTAGTCAGAGTATCAAGTATTCTCAACAAAGACACTCTAATACTTAATTTAATGAGAGCTAGCGTAGTCTGCAAACAAGCTTGTAATTGATCTTAATGATAGGGGTTATAAGAACTTACTTTTTGATATCTTCCTTCTGTAAGCAATCTTATAATAAGTATAGTGGGACTTTAGCTATCCTAATAGAATTTAGATTTCCTTAATTAGGATCCTAATTTTGTATATAGATAAGTCGTGTCTTAATCGATATTATCAATTTAATAATCTTAAAATTTGTAAATAGGACTGCGACAACTCAACCTCATAATGGTCATCATATGAGTGATCCTTTGGGCTTCATATCGGTCAAAGATAATGAGCTTTATTGAGTAATCCAAGCCTATGTCATACTTTTACTAAATTTATCACCTTGACACTTTAAAAGTAAATATATGTCAACGATCACGTAAAAATTACACTTAGTTAAACAAGATTAAATTCTTTAAACTCAACACATAATTAGAGTCTTCAATCAAATTATGAAAATAGTTACAAATCAAATATATTAATATTTTAAAACATAATATAAATCAATCATGTGCTCTAAAAAGCTGAATTGATAATTTGATATATACTACATGTTATTCATACAAAACAGACCTTAAATCCCTTCTTTGATATGAAAAATGACTTAATGCTACACTCAAATTACCTTTGTTATTGAATCTTACTAAAATCCCCCTTCTTAAGATTTCCTTTTGTTTTCATTGCCTTTACTTTCATATAACTTCTTCCTTCTGCAAATTTGTACATAGGAATGTCAAATTTCGCTCGGCCTGACCTAACATAGGAAGAAGTTATATGCATTAGTGTTCCTTTTGTTGTTTGCAGTACTTTATCTAAGCGAATAATGTAAACAAGTTTGAAGAATTTGTAAACACTTTCGTAGGGATTTTGTGTTTGGTAAAGTTGTCTTACCAAACTGAATGGTTAATTCATTATTCATGAACAAAAACTAATGATATATATACCATCTTTGTTTGTGTTACAAAATGACAACTAGTAGTACATAAAACTCAAAACAACAAAAGACTATACTATACAGTGTTCTATACTAAAGAAAAGAATACAATGTACTATACAAAAAATAAATACAATACAAATACAAGTGAAAAACCAAAGGGGGGTTATTTCGCACACTTTCCGCAAAACTGAAATAAAAAGAAACACCAAAAATTTGGTAATGCAGTTCGGCACTCTTTGCCTACGTTTGTGGGGCCCTCACCCAACTTAATCACTTTCACGAAAGTACAATATATTCACCCAAGGCTTTACTGAGTTGACACCGCTCAACCCTTGACACTATCCCTCAACCTCACTTCCCATGAAAGATTTTCACACCCAATAGTACGACTGCCTCATACTAACCTCGTCAGAGGATTTGTCTAACTACTTTCACTCAAAACAATAATAAATAAAAATAGCTCAAGTATTTAATCAACTGAAAAATTAAATAACAAAAATACTTGAGACAAAGAAGACTTCACTATGAATTTGTCTTCTCAAAATAACCTAACAGAAAACTTTCCTCACAAAATCAGTCACGGTGTTCCTTGAGTAATGATCAGTCCACACATTACCAAAAAAGATGCTTGCCTCACTAACAAAATAGCATCACCATAGCTCACACAGAGACACATTAATCACTTATATTCTCTGTCATATGCAGTAGCAGTGTTTTTCTTCAAAGACCCACGAAAACGTCTCCCCTATAAACTCACACACACATAAGCTGCAGTCACCAAATTAATACGTTTTAGCTAATGAAAAATATAGCGCAGCTAGTTAACTTATTTTCCAAAAACCATGTGATCTGCACTACTACCCAATTAATTAACGTAGGCTCCTATATTAAAAACACAATCTTCAACATATGGAAGACACCAACTGTGCACACATTTGTTTCTCTATTTTCCCAATCGTGATCAACAACCCATCAACAACACACACTGTAGCTATATTCTTAATATATGCCACAAAAAGTTATCTTCAAATCTTTAATAACATATATCTCTAGCAGCTTCAAATAGACAGATGCACTATGTATTTTTCGTATATCAACCATGAGTCAAGGTGCACCAATCATCACCATGCGCAGCTAACAAAACCCTAAAAAACAACAGTCATACACACACCCACTAGCAGGATTTACTTCACTTACGTAATCACCTAGACTTCATCCACCACAAGAAGATATTCACGTATCTTGATAGATTTCAAAGAATCCATTGAAAATAGGATGCATATTTGAGATAGACTTCTTCGGTGATGAGGATATGTAACAACACACACCTTTTTAATTACTACCATAGGTGTAATCTTCAATCCATATAATAATGTTAATTTTCTTATATGTCCAATTCGAAATGCCAAAACCAGACAAAGAATATATAAAATATATTCTAACAATCTCCCCCCTTTTGGCATTGTTTGTCACAAATATGAAACTCCCCCTGAATAACATAATTGGACATATAAATCAAATGCACAATCCATAGGGCAAATACTCCCCCTTAATCAAATATCAATATCACAATTATCCAATCATCCAAATTTCTCCCCCTTGGAACAAAAAGATGCCAAAAAGTAAGACAAATAGTCATACATATACCTTGAAATCTCCCCCTAAATGAACATTCTCCATAAACAATCTGATATCTTCTCCTTGGGACAAAAAATATAATCATAATAATCACCAGTAGATACAACGGAAGAATCATAAGCACGTCAAGAAGATAATTTACCACCATTCAAAAAACATGCCAACATATCACTATTTACTTCAATTTCATCTTCATCAGAGTGATCAAATTCACAAACCCAAGCAATGAACTATAAGTGATGTCAGTGTAGTGAGAGAGAGAGATATCTGAGAGAGAGACCCGCACTGATGAGAAAGCTGAGGAGTCTTCGGTGGAGCCAAATAGAGTTCACAATATAAACTATTAAAAAAATGGGACGATAATATCAATATAAAACTAAAGAACAATTTGTTTCTTTTTTTTAACAACCTAAAAAAAACTTCAAAAATGTAAAGCGCACTGTCCTTGTGCCCCTCAAAGAATCTCAAACCTGGGCTTATTCCTCGTCACATTATCTCAGTCATCAATTTCTTCTTTAGAAGTAACTGACTTATCCTCTATTTTACCAGTTACTTCACAAACAGTAATTAATTGTGGATCTGTATATTTTCTTGTTTTTCTTTCACTACGTTTTTGTGCTTGTACTTGACCCTTTCTAATCCAAGCTTGCTTCGATACTATGGAATGTTGCTAGAAATTTAATGAAGAGCGTGTCTAGATTTTCGGCTTTGACCCCTTTGAAATATCATTTGTAGTAATTGATAACACCTTGGCCGTATATGTCCAATAATTCCACAGAAATGACATGTCGGTACAAATCTTTGATTCTTTCTCGATTTTTCTTCTTCTCGGACAGATCTGGACATATTATTTTTCTCCTCATTCACTTTAGAGCACTCACCCTTATAGCCAATGCCTTGAAGATCCCCTTTAACTTTACCAATTTCCAACAACTTTTCTAGCTTTTCGGTACCTCCATTTAACATTCTCAATCCCTTTTCGGTACTTACTAATTTCATTCGAACTTCATCAAGCTCATTTGATGTCAACATCAAATTCTTTTCTAACTCTTGGATGGTTTTCCTCATGGAGAGATTCTCTTCCTTCAATCTTTCAGCATATTTTCACCCATTTTTGTACATTAGTTCGTAAGCCTCGTAAATGTTCTCCATATTATCACTTGACCTACTTTCATCACTGTCATAATCTAAAATTGAGCTTTGAGTTGAATCGTTTGCATATTTCCCAAAATTTTCAGATTTACTCACTTTTTCATCTTCGGTTACTTCCTTCTCAGTTATTGTTAAACAAGTAACTAGACTTTTGCTGTACAAAGTAACCAATGCATCATTATTAGCAACTTCTTCTTCCCTTCCAGATTCGTTATATATATCCCACACTTCTTTAGCCAATTCACAGGCTGATATCATTGAGAAGCGTCCTTCATCAACAGCACTGAAAATTGCATGCAAAGCTTGTGAGTTTCCAAGTACTCTTTCTTCTTCGGCTCTTGTCAATTCAAATGGATCTTTTAGAATTGTCTCTCCTTTATCGTCAATAATCATCAGATGTGTCCAGCCATGTACTACCGAGTGCCATGCTCTTGTTCCCTGTTCCTGAATAAAGACCCTCATCTGTGATTTCCATGCAAGATAATTGGAACCGCCCAATAGCGGTGGCCTGATAATTGATGCTCCTTCTCTTATGGCCATGTTCGCGAAACTAGGATCTGCACCAACTTGCTAACAAGTTCTGAAACGGTGACCTTGCTCTGATACCAATTGAAAAACCAAAGGGGGTTAATTATTTCGCAAACTTTCCGCAAACTTATTTGGCAACAACAAAATAAAAACAAGCAAAACCGAAATAATAAAGAAACACCAAAAATTTGGTAACGCAGTTCGGCATTCCTTGCCTACGTCTGTGGGGCCCTCACCCAGCTTAATCACTTTCCTGAAAGTACAATAGATTTACCCAAGGCTTTACTGAGTTGACACCACTCAACCTTTGACATTATCTCTCAACCTCACTTTTCGTGAAAGATTTTCACACCCAATAGTACGACTGCCTCGTACTAACCTCATCAGAGGATTTGTCTCAAAACAATAATAAATAAAAATAGCTCAAGTATTTAATCAACTGAAAATTAAATATTAAAAATACTTGAGACAAAGAAGACTTCCCTATGAATTTGTCTTCTCAAAATAACCCAGCAGAAAACTTTCTTCACAAAAATCAGTCACGATGTTCCTTGAGTAACGATTAGTCCACACATTACCAAAAAAGATGTTTGCCTTACTAAAAAAAATAGCATCACCATAGCTCACACAGAGACACGTTAATCACCTATATTCTTTGTCATATGCAATAGCAGTGTTTTTCTTCAAAGACCCACGAAAATGTCTCCCCCATAAACTCACACACACATTAGATGTAGTCACCAAATTAATACGTTTTAGCTCATGAAAAATATAGCGCAACCAGCTAACTTATTTTCCAAAAACCATGTGATCTGCACTACTACCCAATTAATTAACGCAGGCTCCTATATTAAAAACATAATCTTCAACACATGGAAAACACCAACTGCGAACACCTTTGTTTCTCTATTTTCCCAATCGTGAGCAACAACCCATCAACAACACACACTTTAGCTATATTCTTAATATGTGCTGCAAAAAGTTATCTTCAAATCTTTAATAACATATATCTCCAGCAGCTTCAAATAGATAGATGCACTCTGTATTTTTCGTATATCAATCGTGAGTCAAGGTGCACCAATCATCACCATGCGCAGCCAACATAACCCTTAAAAATGATAGTCATACATACACCCACCAGCAGGATTTACTTCACTTACGTAATCACCTAGACTTCATCCACCATAAGAAGATATTCACGTATCTTGATAGATTTCAAAGAATCCACTGAAAATAGGATGCATATTTGAGATAGACTTCTTCGGTGATGAGGATATGTAGCAGCACACACCCTTTTAATTACTACCATAGATGCAATCTTCAATCCATATAATAATGTTAATTTTCTTATATGTCCAATTCAAAATGTCAAAACCAAACAAAGAATATATAAAATATATTCTAACAACAAGAATATTGTATAGCCCCCCCCTTAAGGTGGTGCTTGGTGCCAATCACACAAGCCCAACTTGGACAGCAAGAAAGAAAAAACTGGAACTGGTAAGGCCTTAGTAAACATATCAGCCAATTGAGACTTGGAAGAAATATGTTGAGGTAGAACAAAACCTTCCTTATACTTATCGTGAACCAAATGACAATCAATTTCTAGATGCTTGGTCCTTTCATGAAAAATAGGATTAGCAGTAAGATAAACAACGACCAAATTGTCACAGCATAATGGAATGGGAAAAGAAATAGACACCTGAAAATCAGCCAGCAAATAAAAAATCCATTGCAACTCACAAACCGTAGTAGAAAGACTATGATATTCAGCCTCCGTAAAAGACCGAGAAATAGTAGATTGTTTCTTAGTCTTCGAAGAAATCATAACGTCGCCCAAAAATACAAAAAATCTTGTTAACGATCAAGGACAGGAAGCCTAATCCACATCAGAAAATGCTTGTAAAGAACAATAATTGTTATAAGGAAAGAACAAACCTGTAGATGGAGATTGCTTTAAATACTTGAGCACATGAATAGCAACCATCCAATGTTGTTTAGTAGGAGCCTGAATAAACTGACTCAGCTGCTAAGTTGCATGTGTAATGTCAGGTTGGGTAAACCCAAGATAAAGGAGACGCCCAACCAGACTCCATTATTGATCAGGATTTACCAATAAAGGAGAACTAGCATCATCAAAACGATAGTTAGGAGATAAAGGAGTAGTTGCCCCATTGAAACAAGTCAACCTTGCATCTTTAAGAATATCCAACACAAACTTTCTCTGGTTCACAAACAAGCCACTATCTGACCTAGCAAGTTCAAATCCAAGAAAATATTTGGCAGAGCCCATGTCTTTAATAGTGAACTGATCATGTAAAAACGGTTTAACTTGTTGAATACAAGACTCCGTTGGACCCATGATCAACACATCATCAACATACACAACAAGAGAAACATAACCATTTTCTACGGATTTAATAAAGAGACATGGATCATGAGCAAATTGCAAAAAATTCTACTTACAAAGAGAAACAGTAAGTTTATGATTCCATTATCGTGAGGCTTACTTAAGACTGTACAAAGACCGTCTCAAATGACACACTTGATTAGGACTAGCCTTGGTATATCCTTGAGGAGGTAACATGTACAACTCCTTATCGATAAACCCATGCAAAAAAGCATTATTGATGTCTAATTGATGTAAAGGCCACCCTTTTGTAGCAATAATTGCAATAAAAAGTCTCATAGTAACTATCTTAGCAAAGGGAGAAAAATAATCAGCGTAACCAATCCCTTCAATTGGATTATATCCTTTGGCTACTAATCTAGCCTTATATCTATCAACAGTCCCATCAGGTTTGAGTTTAACCTTATAAACCCATTTATAACCTATAGCCTTCTTACCCTTCGGTAAAACAGTAAGGTCCCAAGTGTGATTATTATCAAGGGTTACTAACTCAGCCTCCATAACATTCAACCAATTCGAATTAGTTTGAGCTTGCTCAAAAGAACTAGGTTCTTCAAAATTAGACACATTTGCTAAAAAAGAATGATATGCCAAGGTAAGGTGTGAAGAGAGAATAAATGGATATGTGTGAGGTGTATGAGAAGAATCAGTCAATTTAGGAAAATCAGAATGAGCAATATCAGTAACAAATGCATGTGAAACAAAATCATTCAACCAATTAGGTCATTGGGTCACACGAGTACTCCTACGATAGGAGCTAGACTTTGTGCAAGATCAGTGGAGCAAGGAGTATCAAAAGAAGATGGAACTGAAGAATCATAAGAGCTAACATTAAGATTTTTAGTGGACAATGACTCTTGGGATAGAACAATGTTAAAACATCTGAATTAGGCAAAGGAACTAATTCTAGATCCGAAGAAATAGACTGAAAAGGAAAAATATTTTCATAAAAAATAACATCCCTAGAAATGAAGATATGATGATTGTGCAAATCATAAAGTTTGTAAACCTTTTGTCCAGAAGAGTAACTAAGAAAAATAGATTTAAAAGCCCTAGGAGCAAATTTGTCTTTATGAGGAAAGGTGTTAGAGGCATAGCAAAGACAACCACAAGTTCTCAAAAAATGATAATCAGGTTCCATTTGAAAAAGAACAGAATAAGGAGATTTCCGGTTAAGAACATGAGTTGGAAGCCTATTAATGATATATGTAGCTATTAAAATGGAATCTCCCTAAAACTGTGTTGGTAAATGGGACTAAAACATAAGAGCTCTAGTAGTTTGCAACAAATGCCTTTGTTTTCGTTCAACAACTCCATTTTTTTATGGAGTGTAAGGAGAGGTTTTCTGGTGTATGATTCCACAGTTGACAAAAATTTCCTAACAACTATGACTCAAGAATTCTGTCCCATTGTCTATTTTAACAACTTTGGTTGTAGCATGAAATTGATTTTTAATATGTTTAAGGAATTTCTCTAAGAAGGCTGAAGTTTGACTTTTGTGTTTAAGTAAATAGGTCCAGGTTGCTCTAGAAAAATCATCGACAATGGTGAAAATGTAGTGAGGTCCACTAATTAACCCTTGTTTATAAGGACCCCAAAGGTCCATATGCAACGATTCAAAACATGCACGTGTACTAATATTTGCTCTTAGGAAAAGGAAGTCTAGTTTGTTTTGAGAGATGGTGTACATCACACGGTTGGTTAGAAAAATTCATATTATTGAAGGTGTCTTTCAGCTGTTTCATTACAATGAAGGATGGATGGCCCAATCTTTGGTGCCAAAAACCATCAACAACAACACTATGACATTGTATTGGCTTATTGAGTTTTTTTATCTAAATGTGTGGTGTAAGATAAAATGATATTTTTACGAAAAGAATATTTGTCAAGAGCATAGAGTCCTGCAGTTGCCTTTCCAACTGCTGAGACCTCATCAATCATAAGGTCTTGCAGAACACAAAAGGTTTCATAAAAGGTAAATTTGGTTGAAGATTGACAAGCTAGTTTGTTCACAGAAAGTAGGTTATACTTGAACGAAGGTATGTGCAAAGAGGATGATAGACTAAGATTATCACAAATAATGATATCCCCTGTGAAATCTACTGTCTTAACTGTACCATGCGGTAGGTGAACAAAGGTATATTTAGCAACAGGTTTAGGTTTATCAAACAAAGTAAGATCATGGCACATACGATTTGAAGCACCTGTGTCTATTATCCAAGAACCATATTCAATTGAACTAAAAGAATGGTTAAGAATGCTACCTGCAAAGTCGTTGTAGTGTGCAAAGTTGATGACATCTCCTTCCTTGTCCTTCATCTGAATCTGCATCCCTTAATTTTGCATAAAACTCACAATTCATTGTTGAATCATTGTTGCCATGTCTTGTTTCCAAATTGGTTCCTTATTATCCTTCTCCACTGAGTAATCCAAAGGTGAATCACTTATATTTACAAATTCCTTATTCATATCCCCTCCTTTTTTATCTTTAGAACCCTTACACCAATTGGGATACCCATGAATCTTGAAACAAGTATCTTTTGTATGTCTCTTCATCTTACAAAAATCACAAAACATGTCATCCTTATTCATCTGTTTCTTGGAACCACCTTTACTAACCCCTTTTCAAACATTGCTACTAGAACTACGTACCATCATAATACTAGTGATGTTATCAGCAAAAGAAACATTAACTTCCCGTTGTTTTTCAAACCTAACAACCATTGAATAAGCCCTATCTACATGAGGCAAAGGCTCCATCACCAGTATCTGACTCCTAATTGCATCATATTCTTCATTCAATCCTATAAGAAACTGTACCAATCTATCATTATCCCCAAATTCTACAAACTGTTTAAGGGATCCATATGAACATTATTTAAGGGCTTCACATGGACATTGTGGGATGGAAGCCAAACAATTGAGTTCAGCCCACAACTTTTTAAGTTTAGTAAAATACCTGGACACAGACAAATCTCATTGTGAAATCAAACTTGTCTCTCTCTTGAGCTGATATAACAGCGGTCCATTACATTCTCCATAACGCCATACTAAGTCTGTCCAGAGATCCCTAGCTGAGTTCGTGTACAAAAAGGACTCCACAATGTCTTTGGAAATGGCGTTAAGTATCCATGATGTTACCATAAAATCAACCCAACACCATCGATCATATTCTGGTGAACTTTCTTTCAGCCTTTCACATCTTCCATTGATGAAATTAAGCTTTAACTTTGCGCCTAAAGCTATCCACATCGCACGACTCCAAAAGAGGTAGTTATTCCCACTTAATGGAGTTGTAACGAGAACCATACTTGGATGATCCGAGTTCTGCACAAACATCGGATTCTCATCATCCTTCATGCTTACAAATGATGATCTCAAACTACCACAACCATCTACCATGATTCAGTTTCGTAGATGTTTGGATCTACCCATAGCTCTGATACCATGAATAATATGTAAACACTTTGGGGATTTTGTGTTTGGTAAAGTTGTCTTACCAAACTGAATGGTTAGTTTATTATTCACAAACAAAAACTGATGGTATATATACCATCTTTGTCTGTGTTACAAAATGACAAGTAGTAGTACATAAAACTCAAAACAACAAAAGACTATACTATACAATGTTCTATACTAAAGAAAAGACTATAATGTACTATACAAAAAATAAATACAATACAAATTCAAGAATATTATACAAAGTTACTATAATTTTATTGAGTAATGTTTTCTCAAGTGTAGAGTAGCTAGTGTACGTTTATCAATCCTTCAAGATGAGAAGGCATTCGTTAACTTTCATATCCCGATGGTTTTAACTTCTAGTCCCAATATTTTGGTACAATCTGAATGATCATTATGTCGTAATTATGGTTGTATTTCTTGCGATTGTGTCTATGTTTATAAAACGGGATGAGAGTTTTTAGAATCTGTCTCTCTCCAGTATAATTGTCTCATCAATAGACAAAGAACAACTGATATATCCATCTTAAAAAATCTAATAGAAATCATTTAAAAGAATATATCTCATAAATTTATTAACATAAATTTATTAATGATTGTCTCTCTGTGTAACTAAAGTTATGTTTAGTTGAGGATTATTATTGTAATGGAATGAAATGTAATATTATTTTATCGTTTAAGAGAATGTAATGAAATATAATAGAATGAGATGAAAGAGGAGGATTTCATATTATATTTCATTCCATCCTAAATAGTAAAAATGATAAAACCTTCCGATTTGGGGAATTTAAGATGGAATGTAAAACGATAAACAACTTTTTACTGTATTATATTATAACCCTTCTTCCAAATAACATTTCACTATATTTGATGTAGGACAATTGGCTTTGGAGTTTGAAGAAGAGATGGACAGAAGACTGGCTAAAGGAGCTGTTCTAAAGAAAAGGGTATAAATTGTTTTTTTTTAACGTTTCGTTTTTTGGTTTTCTTTTGTTTAGTAAATGTCTAATTTGGTTTTTTGCTTAATTAGGTTTCTATAGTTCTAGAGACTATTTAAGGCTCTTTATGTTCTGATTTGCGGCAGAATAAAAAATCATAGTTTTGGTTCCTATTGTTTTTTGGTGGAGATTTGTGTGTGTTTGGGACTTACGCTGGTAAACCAAAAAAAAAAATTCCGTTCTGCGTCAACATTACATTATGAACACTTCCATCATTCCCAATCAACAATTTTCTAATATTACATATATTTACATTTCATTTCATTATAAATCATTTCATTCCATTTCATTCTATTTTATTCCATTAAAAACCTTACATCTAACCAAACATACCCTAAGTCTCCATAGAATCCCAGTAGTTATCCAGGTTATGTCTCCTCCAAATACTTGTAGCTCTCTTCGTTGAAGTTCTCACTTTAACTACACATATGTCGTAGTAATATATAACAAATACAAAAACTGATAAAAGTAATAAAACCATATTATATTCTTACTATATGAAGTAAGGTTTTACCACTCGTATATGATTTCCTTATGCAATTATAAATAAGTATAAAATATTCTATGTAATACGTAGAGCAGACCTTATTACGTATCCAAGATTGTACATGAAAGGGTTAAAAACAAAGGTAATGTGGAATACCTGATTCGGTTCCATCCAATCTTTAAAAGCTTTTTCAGCTGTCAAACGAGCTCGAATCTCCTCGGAACCTTTATAGAAGACGTTCACCGGCTCATGGTCTAGGCCTTTTTGTAGTTTCCTTAATACACGGGCTCTTTTAACGGGTCAGAGCTCTGAATGCTTGTGAATTACTTAAGTAAATATAGGAGACCATAACCTATTTATATACATCGCTTCCATATCTGGCTTTCCCATCACAAGGCTGATATGGACCAGGTCCACACTAAAAGGGACCCATTTTCTATTTGAACTTCGACCCATTAATCTAGATCATTTATTAGGCCACCTTATTACCTTTATCTGGATCAAATTGCGTAACTTAACTGATAATTGATTGGAAAACAAAACCGTAATTAATAATTGTTCATTTATAGGAAAAAAGACAAAATTGCCCCTAAGGGCAAATTTGTCTTACAATTAGGGATGACAATTTTAGCTCGGCACGCCGCGTGTTTTGGCCCGGGATTGAAGGATCACGAGCCAACCATGGACGGCTTGTGCAGGCCACAGGCCAGTCCAGCCTGGCTGGTCTGCGACTCGCTTATTTTTCTGAAAACGACGTTGTTTTATTTAAAACAACATCGTTTTGTTACTTTTTTATTTAAAAAATTCATAGACGGGCCTCGCCCATGTCTCGGTGGGCTATAGGGCAGGCCACGGGCAGCGAACTGACCCATCTTGGCCCACCCCTCAGCCTGCCCTAGCTTGCCCCAGTCACTACTTACTATCTCCCCCTTGGACAATTATTAATTGCAGTTTCAATTAAGTTTGAAAACAATTTAAAAATCAGTTAAGCCACGCTACTGTATTAGTCGAATAAGTTTAAAAAAACAAAACATTTGATCCAAAGGAAATGAAAGTCCAACATTCTGTCCCGTAAGGCTTTTGATATCGGAAAGTATCAAATGCATATGTCATATGTGACACAGATCTAATACAATCACGAATACCTAATACCTCACTAACATGAATGGGAAAATGGAGTATGGCAGATTATGATGATACCTTTATGATCTAATGCGTATCATCTTCGTCTGTAGATCTCGATTTCTCCAACTTTTTGCTAAACTGCATTGCTAAACTGTATCAGAGAAATCATGTTTTCTCTCACCGAATGCTAAACAGCATTAGAGAAAACCTTTATGTTCTCTAACTGAATGCTAAACTGCATTAGAGAACCTTTATGGGATTTAAATCTTATATCCCCTTATGTCATGTGAAGCTTTAAGGAAATATCCATATAAAACTTGTATGTGTCTAATGACAGACTCAAGGTCAATCTTTATAAATGCCCAATGACCTTTGAAATGCTTAAGATCGACACAAATCTTAAGACTTCTATATGTATTATGACAATGTATGACAACATGCAGTACTGCGAATAAATTATGATCATCATTAATTAATGAACCATCATACCATCATAATATTTGAAAATGTACAAATATGCATGAAGCAAATATTACAATCTTTTAACTAACGGTGTCTCTTAAATACTGTATACTTATATTTTAATACAAGTGGGCAAAGTCCTATAGTTAAAGAATTTCCTTATAATTCCTCAATCTTTAATTGCTCCAAACTTTAGTGTCACCTTTTCGTGTCAACTACTTTATGATCAAGAATTTGATCTCAGAATGCTGGGATCCTATGATATTCAATGTTGTTATTAAACAGTATAGAAACTTAATTATCACAGTACAACTGTATAGGTCTAGCCACTAAATCAGTCATAGATAACTCAGAAATCAAATTTCTGAGCTAAACAATCTGTGAAGTAGCCCCATAGCATGCACTAGGAATGCATAGTTGAGGAAGTTATCTGTGTCTGCTTGATACACTTCCACAACATTGTACCATCTGCAACTTTAAACTGTAACCTTAAGTGAACTTTCAATCATCTGGGCACTTAGCTAAACTTGAATCTGAATTCCATACGAGGTTTAGTCCGTTGACGTTTCTATATGTCAACATATAATCCTTGATTCTCTTTAATATCTTAACACTTACTTGACTGAATTTCAATGGTCTACATCTGAGTTAACCAGATACTGACCAAATGGTCAAACCATAAATGTAATGTCCTTCCTAATACATAACCGAGCATACATTAGGCTATCAATCATACTAGAATACAAAATATTTCTCATAACATCTCTTTTTACTTAATGTATGCACTCTGTGAGAGGTATAATGATTGTTAAGATCTGTCCTGATGAATCCATATACCTAGAACAAAAGATGCTATGCCAAGATCCTTTATATCAAAGTTCTTGACTGAACGTTGCTTAACTTGATACAATATGGTCAAGTAATTTGACGTGAGCAATATATCATCCTCATGCAATAATAGGAAGATAACGTTGCTCCCCTTGACCTCATAGTACATGCATCTTTATACTTTATTTCTCATGAAGTTGAAAGAGGTCATAACCTCATCGACTATAAGGCATTACTTTCGTGAGGTTTAATGTAAACCATATGTTGATCTGCATAATGCACAATCCATGTCAGTTCTATCAGGATTTAGAGATCCTTCAGGTTGTACCATATAGACCACTTTATAAAGGTCTTTATTCAAGAAAGCAGTTTTGATAACCATCTGATGTAACTCTTTATCATCATGCGCTATAACTGTGTTAATCACTCAAAATGTATCCATCTACGATACGAGAGAAAAGTAACACTAAAGGTTAATATTTCTCCCTGAGTGAACTATCAAGCAATATAGCGAGTCCATAAACCGCAGATCCTTATCCTGAAACCCTTTAGGTTTTAAACTTCATTTACAACTGACAGTTTGCAATTCCGCTGCAAAATCAACTAACTCCCTGACCTTGCTATGCTACATAGCTTGCATTCCATAGGTCATTGCATCCCACCACAATTTCACATTGGGTTCAGAAACAGTTTCTGTAAAAGTAACTTGATTCTTAATATGTCTAATATCACAGTCCTGCTCAGCTAATAGACTATGATATCAGATGGGATAACAGGTCATCTCACTCTAGTGAATCTTCATAACTGAATTAGATCTTGTACCCTTAGGAACCCCTGTATGTACAAGTATGGGATCCTGTTTTTGTATAGGTACGGTACAAAGACCTAAATTTACCGGATTTAATTGTATGAGTGACAGATACATAATAACTGTAGTATCCAGCCTGTTATCATTCTGAGGGTCAAAGGCCCACCATCATCATAGACATTGTATTCCAGACACTTAGCTGTTAGTGTTTTCACTATTCTGGTCCCTTATTTTCTACAGTAAAATATGTAGTCATTATAGTGGTCAGGATATTTTACTAAATAGCAGTGACCGGAATAAGCTTGCAATTTTTTCTTTATAAGGATTATACCACTGAAGTAAATCACAAATTAGTACAATGATAATCATCACACAAGAAGGGGGGGTTGAATTGTGCATACTTTTTTTTGTTTTACCCTCTTCCTTAAAAATTGCTTAATTCAGAACACAAGTAAGTAATAAAAGAGTTAAGAAATTTTTGGACACAGAGATTTTATCCTGGTTCACCCCAAACCG